>PVJH01010600.1:0-72976 GCA_004026705.1 Nesogale talazaci | reverse complement strand
TCATGTCACCTACCAACAGCAGTTGACTTTGGGAGACTTGGTTTTTATGTCTTAAAAACAAGTTTATTTAAGGGAGAGATTAATAACAAACAATGAATTCAGAAATTTGCAATTAATTCTTACTGGCTATCTGGCCACCATGGCCAGAGCATCTTAGAGGTCAAGCAAAGAACACATTTCTTTTCTTCTTCTTTTTTTTAAACATTTTGTATTAATTGTGTTGAACACATTTGCACTTATGTTGCCATCATTATTTTTTTAGACATTTATTTTCTATTGAACCCTTGATATCAGCTTTTCTTCCCTTCTCTAACCTTACTCTTGTGGCTCCGTGATACATTATAAATTATTATTATTTTCATATCTCACACCTATCACTGTCTCCCTCCCCCCCCCAATTTCTGTTGTTTGTTCTCCTGTTGAGGGCCAGTTATGTGTCAATCATTGTGATTGGTTTCCCCTTCTCTCCCCACCTTCCCCCTGCCCTCTGGTATCACTACTCCCATTTGTGTTCTTGGATTCCACGTGTTGTGAACTCTTATAACTTATCTGTGCCTGTGCACATGCTTTGATCTATCCTGCAGTGAAAGGCAGTACTGGGGTCATTATATTAGGGTGTGAGGAAGCCTCAAGGAACCAGAGGAATATTGTGCTTTGCTGTACCCTGATTGATTCATCATTTCCCTGTGACCCCTCTTGTGAGGGGATGTCCCATTGGCTACAGTTGGGCTTTGGGTCTTTGCTCCAACTCCCATCATTCTCAACAATATAGTTTTTTTGTTTGTTTGTTTTAGGTCTTCTGGTGCTTGTTAACAGGTCCCAGTGACACCTCATGACCACCCTTGCTGTTGTGCTTCTTCAATGTGGGCTTTGTTGCTTCCCTGCTAGATGACATCTTGTTTAACTTGAAGTCTTTACTACCACAGATGCTATATTTTTTGATAGCCAGGCACCATCAATTTTCTTCACCACATTTGCTTATGCACCCATTGTGTCTTTAGTGATTGTGTTGGGAGGGTGAGCATCACAGAATGTTGTTGTTAGAACAAAGTGTTCTTGCACTGAGGGAGGGCATGAGCAGAGGCCTGAAGTGAACCACAATCTCAGTGCATTGATGTAGAAATACTACATTTCTGAAGCCTGAATGCATGATTGCTTTTTCAAGAGCAGTGTGTATAGAAATACAAACTTTTATTGCAGAGTAAATGTTGCGTATTGGTGATCAAGTCGGGGACAACATTTGCTAAAATGAAATACACACGATTGTCAGGTAAAGTGAAAAATGAATGCTAGTACAGTTTTTTAAATTATAAACTTGGGTTTAGGATAGGATGCCTCAAATCTTCAAATCTCTGAATTCAATAGACTGATGGTTGGAATTTCACAGCCCATTACATCATTTTGTATCTAATTAAGTCTGTCTAGCAAGTTCAATTTACTAGATTGCTAGCTCCCTTCATTTCATTTAATTAGCTTGATATGGCCAAGGTCTGAAATTCAGTTAGGGACTTAGGGATAGCTTAATTTGTCAAGGAATCTTTTAATGTATGACTCTTGAGTACATTAAAAGGTCATTAGGGACCAAATGGCTATTGCAGATTATCAATATCCTATGTTCTCTCTGAGATTGAACTTATTCTCAGGGGAGAGTTTATATCCTAATATGAAGCAAACAGGAAAGCTCAAATTAGTAATACTTGGAATCATGACGATGGTAAAATGTTTAACCTTAAGATATCTTTAATAGAGGGTATAGAAAAATAAAAGAGTTGCTGAATATCTTACCAGCTGATGGCAAATACAACCAATTGCTATGCCAATAATACCAATTAAATATATGGACAAAAGATCATTGATCAGTGAAAATACGTCAATGACAATAGCTCACATTTCAAAACTGAAATTTTTTTTAAAGATTAGCCATAACCGCATCAAATCTAAAAGTCTGTACCATTCATTGTTTTGTGAGGAAAAAAATGCTTATGCTCAGAATAAAGAACCTATTATTTCAGAGGAAAAAACAATTTTGTATAATAGATTGGTTAAATAATTAGCATTTAAAAAAGCAATGACATTTTAATATTTAGCAAAGTACTATGGCTCAATTCAAAAGATAAATACTTATAAATGTTTGTAACATACTAAAGTGGAATTCAAAATAATTCTTATTAAATAATAATACAGTCTTTGAAATCTGTCAGATGTATTGCTAATGACTTATTTTTACCATAGAGAAGGGAAGTAAAAATAACCACATGGTAGCTAGTCTCTTGGGAATTTTCAATACTGGTAAAAAGTAAAAAGTCAATAAAACAAGTTGATAAATAAAAATATTCAAAATGGAATCTCTTAATGTCCATATATTTTATTATTAAATACATATATTTGAATTTCAGTCAATATAGAGTTCAATTAAATATATATATATATATATATATTTCAATCTGTGGTAAAGTTATTCTTTTTGAGAGGTTGTCTATCTACTCACTCATCCATTTATCCACCTCCTATCTATCTTAAACTAGTAGCTAATTGATGTATGGGAGATTGTAGGCAAAGCAAATCTCAGGTCAAAAAACCCTCTCTTATTGTTTTTATGATTTTTATATTCAAGATACTCGTTATCAGTTTTTTAGAACATACATAATCATTATATCATCAGGGCTTCGATTCTCTGTATAAAACCAAAAATCAAGCCCACAGTCACCTAATTGAGTCAGATGCATAGAGGTTTCTGAGGCTGCCAAATTTTATAGGGGTAGTCCGCTCTATCCTTCTTCTGTGGAACAGCTGGTGGATTTGAAACACCTACCGTTAGGTTCAGTCCAACGCATACCAGAGAGTGCCACCATGGCTCCATACTCTCAGTATAGAGAGGGCAAAATCTCACCTAAGACTGAGATGATTTCATTCTGTCAATCATTAGAATGGCACAAATATTGGATCCTGGAAATAAGCACATAACTACAAACAAAAAATGAGACCATGAAGAAGGTTAAAAGCTATTTCTAGTGGCGTAGGGGTTGTGCGCAGAACTGTGGCCCACTGGGATGGAAGTTCAATTCAAGTAGCGGCTCCACAAGAGCAAAGGTTGGGCCTCCTCCTGCCACCAGAGGGCAGTGATGCCCCTCACCCAAAAAGCTATTTCTAGATCTTTGCAATAAGACGATATGATGACAAACAGACTGTATTTATGTATAAAAATCCAAGCTTACTTATGTATAAAAATCCAAGCCTCCTGCGTTACAGGAGCAGGCAGGGAAGGAATTTTAGTCG
Source organism: Nesogale talazaci (assembly GCA_004026705.1). Classification (NCBI taxonomy): domain Eukaryota; kingdom Metazoa; phylum Chordata; class Mammalia; order Afrosoricida; family Tenrecidae; genus Nesogale; species Nesogale talazaci. The sequence goes on along the minus strand of PVJH01010600.1, from coordinate 69,700 downwards.
AGGTTTAAATCAGAGACTCAGGGCAAGCAGTAAACTATTTGAAAAATAATTTTGATAAAATATTGTGGATTTTCAAGTATTTTCGCACGAAGGAAGGATTCCTTTTTAAGATGTCTGGTGTAAACAAGCAAGCAGGCAAGCAAACAATAGTGGTTTGGATGTGTGAGCTGTGCCTGGGCGCTGTATTAAAGCACACATTCCGAGCATTTCTTGCAGAACGACATCTGTGGAGGGCAGTGAAAGTTGGGAATCCAGTTGCAGAATTGTCATGTAGATTAAGCCTCCATGGAATTCCTTCTGATCGTCAATCAAGGGCGTAGACAGTCTTGTTCTCAGACTCAGCGCATTAGAAACTGTATTGCCTCCGACCTCTTCCAGCTAGCACAGGGAGATTCTTTCTCTCTTAGGAGATTTCCTGGGTATGTACTTGATGGAGCTCACAGTCCTGGGGACAGTACTGGACATCCAATAGTTAGCCATGCCCTGACTGCCTTGGTTGGAAGGTCGTGGACCCATCCTCTAAGTTCCAACATAATGCATTTGTTCCTATCATGATCCTCTTCCCAATTCTGTGGTCCCACTTCTAACTGGGGTATCGTTCTATCACCGGTCATGAATCTGTGTTTCTTTGTTTCATGCCTTATTCAACTTGTATTCTGACCGCATGCTAATGGCCCCCATCCTCTGATGGCATGTCTGTGTCTTTGCCTGTCCTTTTCCCTTTTAAGACTTTGTAAATGTTCTCCTTAAATTATAACTGAGATGGGAATCTCTTTTGAGATACCCCCTCTCCTAAAACAAAGATGTGGGACTGTGACTCCACAGAGAGCCACTCTTCTTTGTCTCACAGGGTCAGAGCAGCTCCACAGACGTGGCTGATGGATGGCTACAGGATTTTAACCACAGCATGATGAACTTGGATGAAATAGTTTCATCAGTAGGAAACATTCTACTCCAGGATCACTTAAAACTATAGAGATTATAATTACTTAAGTTGAGATCAATTGTTTCAGAAAGTTTTAAAAAATGATTTATGTGTGTGTGTGCCCACATGTGATATGGTGGTCGAATTTAAAGGCTATTCTCTTTTAGTTTTATTTTTCTAGTCATATTCTCTTTTGGGGTGTTTCATTGAAATACACAGTAAAAACAAACATACTTATGCTTCAAGACATATAATTTTAAATAATTTTAATAATTTTTAATAATTTTGAAATTATTGCCATCGTTCATAATAACTACTCAAGTGAGAAAACATGTTTATAACTTTTTAGCAATAGCCTTTATATAAGAATAGCCATTTTTATATCTTAGAACTATGTGAGGCAAAGGGGGCATTAGAATGAATTGTGATGATGTATGTACAAGTCTTTTAAAAAGTGATTCAAAAATGTGTATGATATGTGAATAACATAAAAAGCTACTAAAAAATAGAAACTTGACCAATGGTTATCATGCGTGAAGGAGGAAGAGTGTTTACTTAGGGGGCACTGAAGTTATATTAATGATGGCAGAATTTGGAAAAGGATATCAACAGTTGGTTGCACAACATGGAGAGTATGTATAATCAGCGACATTGAATTATACATGTAGAAGATGTTGAGTTGGAGAACGTTTTGTTGTGTATATTTTTGCCACAATTAAGAAAAATCATTACATAAATAACAATAAATACAAGGAAGAAGAAAATATTCTAGAATTCACTGTGATGATATGTGTACAAATCTTCTTGTTATATGACTGAATTATTGAATTGTATCACATGGATAAAGTGCCAATAAAAGTACTAAAAAGAAAAAAGAAAAGATGTGAATTAGGAAACTTGCATAATATTCCAAAAACAACGCTATATTCTTTTCATCAGTTTGAAGGGCTAAGTCCATTTTGAGTGTAATGTGGAGACTAGAGGGACAAAGCATAGTTATAGCTCTGTAAAAACTCAACTGAGGTAGATGCTTGACATAAGGGAAGGCTTCTGCCAAAAATGCAGTTCAGACTTCTTTTTGTACTGCTTATTTTGCATTAATCTTCAGAAGTCAACTAGCCAGCCCACCTCAAGAAGCCTGCAGAGGCCTCTCCTCCCTGTCCTTCATAGCATGCTCCCAGGAAGAATAGTCACTCAGCCTGGGCTTCAAAATAGCCAGAGATTAAGCTGTTCAATGTCTCAAATGTTACAATTCAGCAAAAATGAGTTTCAGAGATTTTGTCATTCTTTTCCTTGTATCTGTCAAAGCAAGATTCTGTAAACATCAGCCAATCAGATTATTTTTGGTCTTACAAGTTCCTTATTTTTCTGTCTGTAATCTCTGTGAAGCTTTCCTTTTGCTTGTGTACATCTGTGAATCCACCTCACGAAAATGCTGCAGGAATCTGGATTGCTTTGTTCCTTCAATAAACCCTTTCCTTTAAGAAAGTACCATTTTGCTTTTTGAAGCATTTTTACCCTTTTTCATTTTTAAGTCTGCTGAAAAGGCTGCAATCGAGGCAGTTTGAATTTAAAGAGTTGTCTAATGAGTAAACCGTAAGTGTTTGGGTCATCTGCTAATTGGAATCATTCATGACCTTGCTCTCTTTCTCCTATTCAAACTGGCTGGCTTAACCCTAGGGTGTTGAAAGAATGCATTGTTTTTTATTCCATTTTTCTTTAATGTCTTGTTAATTGGTTTCAATAACTGAATCTTGATTCACTAGGTCCCTAACCAGACTATCGACAATTTAGAATACAGTGCAACCTCATTAATTTGGGTTCGGTGTATTCAAAGTGTGTGATGAAGTGGATGCAAAGATGGTCTGGAATCAACTTTGCTCAGTCTTTGAGAGAGTGTTTCCTGAGTAATCTATTAAATGTAGCGACATCACATGAAGAACCATATTTACAGCTTGAGACCCAAAAGTTAAGAAATTGCTGCAGAACCTCACATTAATTAATGGTAGAGTCAGGACTATGGCCCATGACCGCTGGTTACCTTCCAGAGGCTACTTCTGAGAAGAAATGGTTTTCAGCCAGTTTAAAAATTCTATTTGTATATAGAACTTGATGAAAGCTTACCATTTTCCTGATTCGTATATACTTTACTGTGTGTGTCTGTTCCCTGCTTCACTACTCTTGTATAACAAGAGGGGAATATTTCACCCAATTTAGAGGTACAAATTTTTAACGAAGTGAAGTTTGGGAGCAATTGAGAGAGTGAGAAGACCTTGAAAGAACTGTAGTATCATTGTTAAGCAACTCGAAATTAAATTTAGACCCAGAAGTAAACTGATATGAGGAATGTAGCTAATGCTGTCTGAGGAAATGAAAAAAGAAGGAAAGGGTTTATGAAATGGATAAATAAGGGGTTATGGGAATGTTCACCTACTTGGACATAAACGGGCCACAGGATGTTAAATCAGTTTAACTCCAAGTTTGTGTACATGGTGGGGGAACTGGTTGGTTACCCAATATGGACATTAAAGGAACAAACGAGAAAGGAAACGATGTATGTCTGTCTTTTGAGTAGCCCAGAGGAAATGATCGGCGATGTAGACATAAGGGACTGCTTAGCAGAGTGATAGCCACCATAATTCAGTTAGATTGTAATTGGGAATAGAGTGAGACCCAGAAGAGTGCATCTTAAGAGGATGATTACTAAATTAAAGCAGAGAAAATGCTAGGAGAAAGGTGATACTTTACAGAGAGTCAAGCACAAAATGGAAAGTGTAAGAACGAAATGATCACCAAAAATACTTGTTAATCTCAAAGAGCTATTAAAATTTTAGGATGACTGAAGCATATTATAATCCAGGGAAAGAAAAATATAATGTGCGAATAATAAAATTGAAGTGATGGGCCGGGAAAGATTACCTAATGAAGCTAGAATGGTGTAAAATGATAAAAGCTACACTGGCAAAAAAGGAACATCATTGCACAAGAAGCCAAGACAAATGAAGTGCAACATAAAACTCAGCCACGGCTTTAACGAGGTCTAGAAAAGTGGCAAAGGAAACCCATGGGCAGAGGGGTGAGCACATTGTTAAAACAGGAAAACTATTTTTAATTTGAGATGACAACAGATATGACCTAAACCTGACTGCTTAGTTTTAATGATGGGAGTAATTATCCTACCTAAAACCAAAACCATATCCACTGCCGTTGTGCGGAGTATGACTCAGCCAACCTACAGGACAGAGTAAAATTCCCCCCGAGTTTTCCAAAGCCATACATCTCTGTGGTAGCTGACTGCCACATCTTTCTCGTGGAGAGCACATGGTGGTTTGGCAACCAAATTCTTAACCTCTAAGCCACCAGGCTCCAAATTACTCTACCTAAAAAACAAAAACAAAGCAAACCACACAGCAAAGCAAAACGAAACCTCTCACTGCCATCACGTCGGAGCTGACTGATCAAGACTGAGAGGGGTGGTAGAACTGCCCCTGCGTGTTTCTGAGACAGTAATTGTTTACGGGAGTAGGTAGGAAACCCTGCCTTTCTTCCAAGATGGTTCTTAATTGTCAGCATAGTGAATGGCAGGCAGCCCAGTACTCTACATAAAAGGAACTCCAGGGGTGTATTGGTTTATGCACTGAGCCGTTCACCACAAGGCCAGCGATTCAAACACACCAACTGCTGGGAGGGAGGGGGGAGGAGATGCTGCTGCCTACTCCTGTAAAGATTTGTCCTCTTAGAAATGCAAGAGGGGCGATTTGACTTTTCGTAAGAGTGCCCGGTATGAGTTGTACTTGACTTGATGGCAGTGAGAGGGGCGGATAAAGATGGCGATATATTTGCGCTCTAGGACGAATGTTTTAGAGCATCCTGTAAAGGCTGACCTGTTGCTGAGCTTGATCTTCTCTATTCCATTGATTTATTTTGAGTTAGAGCTTTGCTTTGCTGTGGTTTAGATAGGTATTTGACCACCAAGACATTCACAGTCTTTCAGAAAAATTAGAAGGTCATTTGTAAAGGATTCATTTGTTGGGAATGATGTCTCTAAAGTGGGTCAGGGTTCTATGTGTGTGTGTATACCATAGATATATGAATGGAAAATATGATTTTGAGCTTGAACTTAGTTACCTTAATTCAAGAAAAATTAGTTCTTATGACATCACATATTTGATACTTGCCTTCATGAAGAGATCACTGAAGATATTGGTGCTATAAACAAAAAAAAAATCACATGGTGTGCAACTATCAGAAAAAATAGCATCTGGGGCCTGAAAGATTGTCTTAAAATAAGCATCCATCTAAACAAGTGTCAGCTAAGTCCACACAGATGAATCACACTAACCTGTGTAATTCAAAGACTGCAAATAATAAAATCCAAGATTGGAGGAGGAAACTGTATTAGAGCTTAAATTCTGAGCACTCCGTATGGTAGTGAAAGCCCAAGATCTATTTGCAGAGTTCCCACATAGATTAAGCTTCCACTGAATCCCTCTGAGCAGTGACCAAATATGTGAAAACCTTGTTATCAAACAAAATGCATTGGAAAGTAGACTAATGTGGACTTAATATATTAAAACGTAGCATCTGATTATTTTTTCACCCCTTTGGCTCATTTTAAATTTGCTCTAATTTTTATTCCTCCCTGCTTTCGTTTCTAGTGAGTATTTTCCTGTTTCATTATTGTTGTTCGAGCTTGCTTTTTGACTTTCATGATATAGATCCAGGAGAGGTAGATCTATGGAGATCCAAATGAAACCAAACTTACGGCCATGGATTCAATTCTGACTCACAGCGACCTCTTATGAGTTTCCAATACCAAAACTGTTTGCAGAAGGAGAAAATTCCAGTCTCCCGACCTTGACTATAGAGACAGTAACTGCATTATTAGTTTCTTTGATTTATAGCAAGGGAGGCTGGTGTGGGGGTGGGAGGAGCAAATAATAATGCATGCAAGACAGAAGAAAATACTCCCCAATTGTTTGTGGCAATGACTGCACAGTTTATTCAAATATATTTAAATCATTGAATTGTATGATATGTGAATTGTATATCAATAAAAGTATTTAAACGTTTTCATTGGGAGGAACAGAAAATTGACACTTCTCCATGTTGACTTGTGTATTTTGTTCCAGCTACACATTCTCCAAGTGTTGTTCAACAGGCTACATTGATGATCACCTCTGCACTCTCATTGGAGTAGTTGGAAGTGCAATAAGGGGAGAGATGACAGAACAAATAGTGCTTATTTTTCATATGTTATCTATACATCATGGACAACTTCAAGGTGTTGGGGCAAATGAATAAGCAACTGAAATGAGGGTTGTGGCAACTGTAACTCTAAGCAAAGCCGAAAATAAATTTCAAGAAGTACATTTCCAAGCTGTTGCCTCAGAAATATTCACATCAGCCAATACATGGGATAGGTAGATACTTAAAAAAAATCACATTTCCCACTTCTCTAAGAATATAGCACACATGTAATTAGAGATACTTACCAATAATAAGATCAAAATATGTGCTTATTCAAATTTAAAGCATACCTTCTTGGAAAATCGAGTTTCGAGTATTGAGAAATGTATCCACCCCCCCAAGCATTTGTAGCAGCTTTATTTGTAATAACCCCATATTGAAAGCAATCTGAATGTTCGTCAAGAGGTACATGAATAAACCAGTTGGGGTTACTCTGACTAGGAATGGACCGGAAGCCCCTTAACAGCCATACACAACAGGAGGGGCTGCTGGTAGCTGTCGTGCGGTGGGCTCAGCCTCAGAGTCTCTGCGTACAGTGGAACGAAGCAGCGCCCAGGGTCGCCTTGTCCGCGCAACTGGCGCCATACTCCAACCCATTATTTCAGCCACAGTGTGACACCATCTCGGGGAGGGTTTTCATTTATTTATTTATTTTTTTGGCTCATCCTTGAACAAACATTGTGTCCTTTTCCTGGGACTAAGTTGTCCTAAAAACCTGTCCAAAGTAAGTGGTAAGAAGTCTCACCATCCTTGATCCTAAGGCACATGCTGGGTCAATTTTCCAAAACAGATTTGTTTGTTCTTTTGGTGTTTCAAGGTACTTTCAGTATCCCTGGACAACACAATAAAGGAAATGCAACAATTCTTCAATCTTTCTTATTTACTGTTCAGCTTTCACATGCATATGTGGTGAGCTTGAGTCAGGCATTAGAAATGTATCTTGAGTGCCAAACTTGACTTGGACGGCAAGCTGCCTACAGAAATTACTGCCCAGTTTTTTTTGAGAAATGTCTGAATTACCTCCTATTAAAATTTATGGAATTTTCCCCCATGCCAGGTAGATTGTATGTTGTATGACTAAAATCATTTTAGAACAAGCCAGTAAATGACTCACATTAAAATATGCACATAGTTAGCTTTTTAACTTAATTGACAACCTATTGACTAGCATTACATTAGATATGATTATATATATATATATATAAGTGTGTGTATGTATGCAAGTAAGTATATATATCCCTTCCATTCATTCAAATAAAATTTAAGGAACAGAAAGAAATGGAGGAGTAGAGATTCAAAAGAAATATGATAAGTAAGCTCATATTACTATGGATTCTCCTGAGTGGGTCTAGTTTAAGAGGTCAAGGTCAATTCCATAGAAGACTGAAAGCCATATAACTTGACCTGGGAGGATATGATCATAGATTCCTTCAGCCTCAGCAGTCTTGCTTATAGTAACTATCTGCCCTGCACATGATTGGTTCAGGTTGCTCAAAGAAACCAAGAGATTGTGCCTACCTTTACAGCAATGTCCTGCTTCATTTATTAATAAGGATAACTACTAAATCAAAAATAAAGACATTCTCCAAACCAAAAAAGACAAGAGAAATACATGTGGTCAGTGACATAATTGATATAGCTACCTCTTTGGTATAAGTTATGTATCTCCCTGTGGACACTTGAGATACTGTTATGGTTCTGAAGACTACAAGTTGAGGACCAGATGAGTAAGAAATACCGTAGAGAAAGCGATCAGACTGGCTATAGGAATTTGAGTTGATATTGTTAGGTGCCACTGGGTTGATTCTAATTCACAGTTAATCTATGTATAATAGGACAAAACATTATGCATGCCACCCTCCTAATTGTGCTTGAACCTATGGTGGCAAACCCTGTGTCAATCCATCTCACTGAGGGTTTTCTTCTTTTCCTTTTTGCTGACCCTCAACTTTTTCAAGGTGCAATACGTGGCATGGAGGGTGGGCAGGAGCGCTGGCCTCTTCTGGCTTCTCTATTGGTCTGAGGCAGGGCTCAGACAAGCTTCCACTCTCAATCCTTCTTTGCCTATTCTGACAACAGCACTTCCTCCCATATGACTTTCCTTCTGTGCTGGGTTTGATCATTATTTGCAATGGTCACGCAGAACTCACAAAAGTGCCTATGATGAAGGAGGTTTATTAGGAAAGTTAGTAAGTCACTACAAGTTAGGATTCATAAACCCTAACAGTAGAATTGTCGACCCACAGAAAGGCTTCTTCAGCCAGCAGCCAAGTCTCTGGTCCTCATGGATCAGGAAGTCAGTCCACTAATCACTTGTCTCATAGTCTCAGTGCTGCTCCTTTGAGTCTCTGATACTTTGGTCTCAGCAAGCACTGCCACTTCAGAAGGAGGTCTTGGAAATGCTCTTCCAATGGTCCTCAGATTTCTGTATCCCAGATTTGCTCTTATACATTGAGGGATGCTTTGATGGAAGTGTGGTTTTTGTTTTTTAGCTGAACATACTCCCAAGGAAACCGGAGGAGAGTGTCAGAATGTAGCCGCATCTTAATCCTGTAACAGAGAACTCCTTCTAAAGTGGGACCATAGACACAAGCATGCAGTCGAGAATTATGATTCATCACATATGGAATAATGGTCAGGAGGGTCATATTAATTGACTGCATCTCCCTGGTATGATGTCCTTTTCAGAAGACTGTTTTTCCTTAGAACATTTCCAAACTATGTGAGGTAAATTCTTGCCATCCTTGCTTCTAAGGAAGATTCTGGCTGTATTTCTTCCAAGACAGATGTTGTTCTTTTAGCAGTACTTTCAAGACCACTCACTAAGACCATAATCCAAGTCCACCCGTTCTTCTTATGTCCTCCTTATTTATTGTTTAACTTTCACATGCATATGGAAAATGTTTGGAAATCCCATGACTTTAGTCAGACACACCTTAATCTTTAAAATGACAGCTTTGTTCTTCAACCCCTTGAAGAGTGTTGTGCAGTAGATTTGCCCAGATAGGTCAGGATCTAATTTGGAGGCCATTAAGTATATGGAACCTAATTAGTGAGGCAAATTAAAGCAACAGATGGAAGAAATGATGAAGCAAAATAATTGAACAGAACATTCCAAGTGGTAGCCAGAGAGGATGAAGTATGATATATAAAGATGCTCAAAAACTTTGTGTTAGAAAACCAGAAAGGAAGAATACATTGATCATTTTTCAAAAGGAAAGAAATGAGGAAAAAATAGCAATCCTAAAGTTTAAATAGTGTAGGGTTCTATGGACAAACTATTTGAGATATAGTTGATGGACATGTCCTTTCTAACCATGTTTCTTATGTGATACAACTCTGGGCTCCATGTATGTGGCTATCATTCAATTTTGAAAGCTTTTCTCTGTTACAGAATTAAATTCTGTATTTTTAGATTCTATTTTGCTAGAGGGTGTGATTTCAGTTATCATCCTTTACTTCTTTGGGTGCATGGTCTGCTAAAAGACAAACACCATACCTCCATGAAAGCCATGCTTCTGTGTATATGCGCTACCATGGAGAAGAGAGAGAGAGAGAGAGAGAGAGAGAGAGAGAGAGAGAGAGAGAGAGAGAATCCCAGGGCCATCAGAAAGACATATTCAAGATCTCTATCTGAAAGGGTAGCGCTGAGACAGAAAACAGAAACTATGCTAATGAGTCTATGGACCAGAGCAAGAGGAGCAGGACCAAGACGATAGGCCTATGAGATGGAGGTTCAGGTGGCTTCTTGGTCCAGGAAGGAAGAGGCCAAAGGACCATGGGTCTGAGATGCTGAGGTCAGAAAGAGACCGAATTGCTGGCTAAGGAGAGGTGTTGATGTGAAGCAATGACTATATCCTTACTGTTTACATATCCTGACTTTTACTAACCTACTTCCTCCCCCAACTAGCTCCCTTGATTGTGAGTACTACTGGAGTTCTGTGTGGCTATTGCAAAGAATTACTGAACCCAGAATAGATGTAGAAAAGCTGACGGTGGAACAGGTAAAGAAGATGGAGCTTGGGGTCATATCTGAGCCCTGCCCCATGGCACTGGGTTAGCCAGAGTAGGTCATGCTCAGCTTTCCATTCCATTCATTACAACCTTGAACCAGGAAGCAGCATCAAAACAAAGCAAAACAAAAACTCTAAACCCATGGTTATTGATTCAATTCCAACTCGTAGAAAACCAATGTATACCGTAGAACTGCCAAATGGAGTTTCAGAGTGCTGGAATAGACAGTCTCTTCTGGTTTTCCAGAAAGTTGGATAGACTGATACAGTGGCTGCAAGCATGAGTTCAAATAGAACAATTGTGAGGTATGAGTCTGACACAGGACTGGGTCGTGTCTTGTCCCGTTGTCACTATGAGTGTGGAGTGACTTAATGACACCTCACAAAAGCAACTACATCACTTTTGTAAAATGGTTTACAATTATTATCAGGCTCAATCCATCCTCAGTTAGTGACCTCATAGCCTAGTGTCACTCGACTCTGATTCACAGGGACCCTAAACAGCGTTTTTGAGGTTGTAAGCCTTGGTGGGCGCAGAGAGCAGACTGGTGGATTTGGAGTGCCTGTGTTGTGGCTAGCCGTCCAGTGCTGCCGGTGCCTCTAGGGCTCCTTTGAAACAACCTAGAATGCAGTGAATTATTGAATATAGTTCTTCTTGTCATAGTCTTTTTCACTCCCATCGAATGACCTTTGTTTTCCTGATAGGTTTGGGTAAGACAGGGGTGAGAAGATAATGACTGCGCTAGATGATTCAGCTATGAGTGATTGTTAACTGAAGATTTCTATTATCATCCTGCTGCCTTTAAAGTGAGCCATCTCAGAAGCAGCAAAGGGATATTTTACTACCAGCCAACGGGAAGAGCCAGGAATGGAGTGTATCTTCTGGACCCAGAGATTCCTGCAAATTGAATGTCCTTGACACCAGAGAAGCAGTTCATGAGCAGCAACAAAGAATCAGCTGAGAAAGCCAGGGCATGAGACAGTATGGATTTCCCATTTCACTGAGTGCTTTGGACCAGAAGGCTGATTCAGTGAGTGGGGTGCCCCTGGGCACTTGGGGGAGTGCGTTTGCTGACCCAGGGAGCTGGAGTTGACATGCCTCTTGGGTAATCACTGACAGCCCTGGAAGAACTTTGTGACATGGCAAGTACAGAGCAGAGGGCAGATCCAGAGGCTGAGGGAGAGAGGTCTGCCTGCAGGTGCATTGGCATGGTGTGAGATGGCATGACTGACCATACCTGATCTCCTTCGGCTTTCCTTTACCCTATTCTGATGACACCAACCGTTCCTCCCACGGCACTATCCTTCTAGGTTAGCAGAAGTCAGGCTCAGTGAAGATGCAGCATAGCCATTGGTCAAGCCAGCAGCTGTGTCTCATGTTGAGCCTCAGATTCTCAGCCATAAAGTCCCTTGGTTGCTGCTTCTGTGGCTCAGGAAACAAGCCTGCTGGTTGCTCTGTCTCACAATCTGATAGACATAGGCCAAGTGGGGAGAAGATACCTCATAGTGTCCCAGGTACTGTTCCTCGGCATAGTCTCAGTTGCACATACAATGCCTATCAAACAGAGGCCTTAGGTGTGCTTTTCTGGAGGTCCTGAGAGCTCCCTCTGTGTCCCTGGTGGCACTTATGAACAGCTTTGACAGAGATGTGGTTGTGTTTTAGCTGATCATCCTCCCAAGGAAATGACATTGAGGTTTTAAGTCTCACCCTCCAGCAGAACCCACTGCTATGGAGTTGATGCTTACTCCTGGTGACCCTGTAGGAGAGTCGAGGTTCCCCTGTGAGCGTCCCAGATGGCAGCTCTTTGTAGGAGCAGAAAGGCCTGTCTTTTCCCCTTGGAGCCATTGATCATCTGTGGATTTTGAGGATTGCAGCCTAACCCTGTAAACATTTGCCAGGATTTCCCACCCTCTCGTAAAGCAGTCATAAGATGCCCCCCAAAAAACAAAGGGTGTGAGTCAGTTGGTTCACACTAGCTACTAAGGTTAGATTTAATCCTATATTATTCCTGTAACAGAGAATTCCCTCCCAAACGAGATCAACGCGCTAGACATAGAGTCTAGACTAATACTTACATAAAGAATTATAGCTTGTATGGCCTCATGAATTGACCACCTCTGTGATCAGGGCGGAAATTAATCTATGTTAATTAAACAAGTATATACTGAGCATTTCTCACATGAATTGCAACCTGCCAACTTTCCTATTAAACCCCATAATCGAGAGTGTTGTCTGTGAATTCAGTGTAGCTATTGCAATAAATTAATGAACCCATCTGAAAAGCAGAGAGAGCAGTGGTGGGGCATTTTGTGTCAAAATTGGTGAGGAAGGATGTAGGGTGGAGGCGTGTTTGACCTCTGCCTGTAAAAATCGTCCTTGGGAGTAAGGGAAGGCCCAATGTCCAAAGTCCAAGGGTTGTGCTCCTTTTGCACAACCCTATAGGTTCTTAGAGGAAGATGGCGTCACAGAATTCTTCCAAGTTTGTTCAACTGCTTAAGTGATAAATCAGGGACTCAGATCTAAGACATTTGAGGATGGTGATCTTTTTCTTAAATTGCTATCCCTGTAGTAGGGTAGTGTCTGAAAGCAAAGGAACCCCTGACAGAGTCCTGGTTTTATCCTATGCCTGGGAATTATTCTAAATGTCTTCTTTTCAGCTAGCAAATTTGTATTATTTGCATATCACCAATTACGTTAATCACATTCGCCAGCCTCACAGAATGTTAATCGTACCGGGTTAGCCACGTTGTATTCAGCAACCGAATCAGATGAGCAGCGACCAGATTCAAATTTTAACTCTACTGTAGTTCTCACAGTTCTCTTAGCTTTATTGCTGGCACCACCAACTTTCTTTGGAGCCATGGTTACAATATTTACATAAACAAAGCACAAACAAAAAAATATATAAAAGCACAATGACAAATGCTTTAAGACACGGACACAGGGAGGATCTGTTATCTGACCGAGAGCAGCGCTTAGGCGGACGCATCACCTCTCGGTGTCAGACGGGAGACAGGACTCCGAGGTCATGCTCAGCCCGTTCAGGTTTTCTGTCTGATTGTCGCACTGCCGAGCAAAGTTATGAACCCTGAGCAGATTTTTCTTTGAACTTTTCTGTTCAAGTAGTGCAAAATTTGAGCTCGGAGCTGTTTGCTAACCAGGTAGTACGCTGTGTGTTCCTTTTGTACGTATTCCTTCCCTGTCTTTTCTTCCGTTGTTCATGATTTTTGACCATGCAATTCTCTAACCTAGCAACTTGAAGTCTGAGGTTTTTCCTTCAGTGCAATTCAATTCAATTCAAGCGGTCATGATGCAGACTATTCTTCCATTTCGGTTTTCCGGAAAATGAAGCACTCCACTTCTGCGAGTTCGTCTTGGACCCCCACAGGAGCACATCTCTTCTGTCCCACAGAGTCCTTCTAAGTCTAAATGGACTCAATGGCACTGGATTTGGTTTTGTTCATTTAGCCTCATGTTTTTATCTATTTCATTCTAATTCTCTTCTCTCTCTCTCTCTCTCTCTCTCTCTCTCTCTCTCTCTCTCTCTTTCTTTTTGGCATTGCCCTTTGAAATGTTCTATTCGGCTCTTTACTTTGTCATTTATTCCGTTTGCTTTAGTTTCTCTAGTTCAAGAGTGAGTTTCAGAGTCTCTTCTGACATCTACCTGGGTACTTTCTTTCTTTCTTGCCTTTAAAAAATAGCTTTATTGATTTATACTTGCACAGTTAAGTTGCTTTTAAGAATAGCTGGATAAACATCCTGGCAATCATCTCTAGTGCTCCCGTCCTGCTCCCACCTTCATTCTTGGCTCCCTAGTTCACCTAACTGCCCCCTCTTCCCTATAAACCACGGCATCAGTTATTGTTTCTGTGCACCCGCTTCTCCTGTGCTTCACAAACTGAGAACCTCACAGAAATAATGAAAAATAAAAACAAAATCAAGCAGAGAGAGTAATAATAGTTACAATATAAATATTGCAAATAAAGGGGAAGAAAGAAAAGACCACTAGCGATATTTTAAAAAGCCAGAGAAGAAAATTTTGGTATAGAACAAGCAAGAAATATTTACCTTAGAGCAAATTCAGGATGGGTCAACAGAGGGGTCAACTAATAAAGTATTATATTACCCCATAGTTCCATCTACAGCCATCAAATTTATGATCTCTTTTTCTGTCTAATGACATTTTTCTTTCTTCATGTGTAATGCTCTTGGTGTCATCCCACAACTTGTAAGATCTTCTGTAGTAATTAGTGTTCAATGCATTACATCTGTTCTTGAGGTGTTTTTCAGAATCAGATATACCCAAAATTTTATTTTGGCTTTTATGGCCTTGTTTTAATTTTCTCCAAACTTCAACATGTATTTGCATTTGAGCCACTGATGATCCTTTCTGCAGTTAACTCCTGGTCTTGTTTTAGCTGATATGAACTTCTCCAAATTCTCTTCTCACAGATGAATTCAGTATGATTTTTATGTATTCTGTCTGACTAGGTCGATTTTTTTTAACACTACCCCATTAAAGTTTGGAATGTTAAAAGAAGATATTTCCCATTCATATTGCTAACAAAAGGTATTTTCAATGAAGAAAATTGCAATTTCTTTTATGTGATCTCCAGTCTGATTTCTAGCATTAAGCCATATTTTTCAATGATTATCCTTATTTTCTGTTTCCACCTTTACCATTCCAATAATTAATAATTGTTAATGCATCTCAATTGCATGTTAGATCAATTTCAGACTATAAATGGCAGAATTCTTCAATTTTGTCCTCAGTAGCTTTAGTAGTTTAATGGTAGTTGTATTAACTAGGCTTCCTTGGAGGTGAATAGATATGATCCCATCAAAGACAGCATTGTCCTCCAGGAAAGATCTTGAAGTATTCTTTTTGACCATGAATGCAAATCTATTTCTTTAGAATTTTCCATACCCAATAGTCGGTTGATACCAGTCCATTTTAGCTCATTAACGCCTAGGATATCAATCTCTATGCATTAAATTTCCTTTTTGAGATCTTCCAATATTCCTAGATTTATGCTTCCTGCTTCCACATTCCAATTTTTAATTAACCTTGTAGCTGTTCTTCCCCACCCCACTTCCCTTTTTAATTTTGAGTGCGACCCCTAAGCAAAGGAAGGCTCCCAAAGCTATAGACTATCTACATCTTTAGAGTAGACTCTGATTTGGAGAGACAGCTCTTCCCCATCATACCATGAGGGCCTTGTCAAACCACAAGAGCTCTGAGTGCATAGTGGTTTGATGACATGTTGAGCTACTCACAGCAAGGTTAACAGTTTGAAACCATCAGCTGCTCTGCATAAGAGCGATGGGGTTTCCTGCTCCCGTAAAGATATGCAATGTCAGAAACCCACAGCGCCAGTTCTACTCTGTCCAAAAGGGTTGGTCTAAGTCAAAATCAACTTGTTGGGAGTGAGTTTGGTTTTATCAGACCATGTCCTGTGGCTATTCATAAAGGTTTTAGTAGCTAATTCTCTAATAATCAGAAACCTATTTCTTCTTCCTAATCTGTTATTATTCTGGAAACTGCTGAAACCTGTTCACAATTGGTGAGTGCTGAAGCTTAGTTTCCGGCAGAAAAATAACGCACAAGTCATCAGAGTATTACAAATGGACTGATGAGTGGTGGTAAATTCTCAAAGCTGTTGTATGTTATCAATGTAGTTTATATGAGAAACTTGTCTTTCTTGACTTTTTGACCACTGGAGCATCAGCACTTTACTTTTAATTAAGAAACAGAGCAACAGCCCCATCCTTTAGTGGTGATCTATTATTACACAGTGGAGGAAATTCCTTGCACACTGATTGCTGCATGGTGTTGTTGAATATTTGGCTGGAGTCCTAGATGAGGAGAAATCATTAAGTGCCATTTAAACTTTGCAATTTTCTTTGAAATGTTCTTATACTATCTGGAAAATGTGAAGTTGAAGCTTATGTTGAAATATAATGATATAAGACCAGGGATCAAGAACCAAAACAAACCCAATGTGATTGAATCAAATTCCTACTCATAGGGACCTCGATGATAGAGGAGAACTGTGGGAGAGACTTTCCAATACTATAAGTTGTTATGAAGTCATACAGCCATGTCTTTCCATTTCAGAGCAGCTGGTGGGCTTGGACCACTGGCTTTTCAGTTAGCAGCCCAATCACTATACCTTTGTGCAAACGAGAAATCTATGAACAGAAAATGGAGTAGAATAATCCCACTAGGTTGACTCTTGAAAATGTAATAATTTTAAGCTAAAGAAAGTAAGATCTTATGATAAAATATTGGATTCTACTTCCGGTACTGATGGTGGAGGGGGCTAATATGTCAGCAAACAATGTTTCCTCTAGTCATCCAATTATGTACCATGATAGATAGTAGACAAAATAGTACAGTCAAACCAAATGCACTACCCTCAACTCATGTCAACCCTCTAGGACAGAGTACAGAGCAGGATTTTCCCCTAGGAAGCAGACTGTCGTTTCTTTTTCTCAGGGAGCATTTGGTGGGTTCACACTGCTAACCTTATGGCTATCAGAGTAATGTTTAGCCAGGATTCCAAGCTGGTGTAGCAAGGAGAAACATTTAAGTTTGGTTTTTGTTAGCTGATAACACCACTTAAATTTTCTTTTTTAATTAGATGATTATTTTATTTTGGGAACTTTTGACATCTCTCTATGTGTTATTGGGAGGGACTGGAGATTTCTGGTCCTTCCTCCCTCCATTCTTGTCATTCTTGCAAGGATGTCTTCAGAGAAGAGACAGGAGCAATGTTCGACTGGGATGAGTGAGTTTCTTTAAGGTCATGTCCAAGGAGTCAGTGCACATGGGCATCTTGGTGGGTCTGAGAGCCTCTGCTGGATGGATATTCACATTTTTATATTGTTGAGTTCACATATCCGTTTATTAGCTGACTTTTAGGCAATGCATTCCCATTATAATTCCCTTTTACAGACGTTGCCTGTGCACCCCAAATTTCTTGCTGTGTCATTATTAGGTCTCCAACTCTGGGACTGTCTTCTTCCTGCCATTCTAAGGTCAATTCCTTCATTTGTGAGGGCTGTGTATACAACCTACCCATCTTACTCCACACCCTCCCTTCTACTCTCTTCCTACCCTTTTGAAAATCATTGATAAAGGAAATATATCATTACCCTTTCTCTCATCCCCCAATCTATCTAGTCTTCCTAACATAAGATTTACCAGTAAGAAAAAATGTGCAAATGTATATACATATATTTCATATATTTTCCCAATGATTTTTTTCTGGGATTAAAAAAGTCCAAATGACTTTTTAAAAGTTTAAAAAATATTTAAAAATATTATTAAAATTATTATTATTAAAAATCAATGGACAGTTTTTAGGGGTGGCAATATCTAGATATAACATGGCTATGAACTGGCCTTCTGACTAATCCTATTCTGTCTAATATGTAATCTTTTAGAAAATGATTTGGAATCATTGGAGATTATATATAGAAGTATTGTGACAACAATAAGCAAGCCAGCCAGGGATTCTCTGGACTTCAGCAGATACAGGGAAAAGTCTTCCAACATCTGCTCTTGAGTCAGGCCACAAGGAGGTGGGGGAGGATAGTAACCTGGCCATCGGCAGTAGCTACCATCATATAAGGCAGAGGCAAACAATCCTGGAAGGGGAGTTGTCCTGGAGTGGAGTGGATTTATGGGCCTTTGGTATTTGAGTTTAAATTAGAAAGATTATTTTTCTCTTGCTACCAATGACTCCTGTCTGAAAGGAATATGAGGGGGAGTCCCTGGTTTGATAAGCTACAGGGTGTGAAGAGAAAGAGAGTAAAGAGCACAAATACAAAACGAACCACAGACAGCTGGAGGCAGATGGATTCCTCAAGGTCCTTGAGGTCTGTAAAATAGTAAAAGAAGAGGGAGGATTAGCTATGAGTTTGGAAGACAGATGGGGACGATGGTGTGTTTGACAAGGTTTTTGATGATGAATCTTAGCAATTAGTGGGGGCCTATTGTTGACTTGTTAAAGATGGGGAATGCAGCTGATGAGATTGTTCCTGCTTCTTGGTACTTCTTCCCCATCCCTGAGTCTGCATTTATTTCCCCTCCTTATTTCTTAACTTTATTTTACACCCAATGGTATAAGGAATTTATACTGATGGGAGAACTACTTTCCTTAGGAATGATTTCCCTAGGAATGCTCATACATTAATATATTAGTTAGTAGCATGTGTTGGCTAGATGGTAGTTTAATGGCATGTGGTAGAGGTGGAGATCGAAAAGATAAATTCCTCCCTTTTTACTGGGCTGGTAAATGGGCTCAGCATCCGAGGACATGTTGGGGTGGTCTTTTGTGGTAGTTAGGGATAATGCCACCTAGACAGTGCTGGAGAGGGGAAATGTCGAATCTGTCAATCAAGTTACAGACTCCTTGATGACACTTCCTGGATGTTATGAACCTTTTGTCTAAGAACTAGGGAGTCTGAACTGCTTCCATCTCCACCGCTTTTGCCTTCTCCCTTGCTGGGACTTCGCTGGAACTTAGCCTGTCTCCAGGGGTGGCCCAATTAAGGGCCCTCAAACACTGAGAGCTTTTGGGGCCCTGCTATGTTTTCCCTGATCTTCAATGAACACATCCTTGCACTCACCAGACTGCCATCTTTGTGTCACCAGCATGTGGACACGTGAGTCTGAAGAGGGTCTTCATGGACTAGCTTTGGACCTACGGACTTGAGTTGACTGGAGCTCCCTCATGATGCAAAGTTGCTGCTTGGCATAGCATTCCCTTCGCCCCCTTATACTTAGGTCAGCGTAACTAGAATCTTTTATCTAGACAACCTGGCCTAACCGCAGTGTGGTTCTCATCTTTTCACTACCTTGTCCATAGTCTGGTAGGAGGCAAAGAGGGAGACCAGTCCAGCTCTTTTCCTTGAAGACTCTGACCAGGAAATTGTAAAAATCTTGCATTTCATCGGTGTCGTTTTCATTCATTCACCTTGCATCAAGGTGCGAGAGAGGCAGGCAAGCGTGGCATTTTATTTTCATGCCCAAGTGACTGCTCCTGGCTAGACATTGTAAATTCTACTTCAAGAGAAGTGGAGCATAGAATCGGTCTTTATGCCATGGCCATACATTTGTTTTTGCTTTGTTTTATTAGCAGGTAGCTCACATCTTGCCCAATTCAATAGTTATGATATTAAGAAGAGTTGTGTGGTCACTGCCACAATCAGTTTGAGAGCATTTTATTCTCCCCACTGCTCACTCTGACCTGCCTAGCACCCTCTGATCTCTCCTGCCATGCCCCTCGGTAACTTTCCATCTGCATTTACCTACCCTGGATTTAATATATAAAAAAAACCCATACAGATAAAAAAAAAAAGAAACACCCTACAACAGTGGCAAAATAGACAAAGTAGGTTTCGGTAGCTGTTACATGAGTAGAAAGTCCAGCTGTTCCTTACGTTGCTGCAGGTGGTTCTGAACTGCTGATCGTGCGTGCAGATCACAGTCCAGCATAAAACCCTACACCCTCCGGGTTCCTCATTGGCCTGAGACATCAGGGGACCTTAAATGCTAAACAGAAGTCAGATACTTTATGGAAACAGAAAATGTCCTCTGAATTGAGCAAAAAGATTTGTTAGCAAAATTAGAATCAATTTGGATGTATGAAAGTCACTGGATTAAGGAGGCAAGAAACAGAGACAGCAAGTTGGCATTTTAGGGACAGAGTGGATTACTGACTTTTTATTGCTAGCTTCTAATCTCAAGTTTATTGTATTTCTTTCGTTTGTGTGCTTTCCCCCCAGTAACCCCTATTTGAATAAATTTCATTTACATCATTCATTCTATCTTGAGAAAGTATCTTTAATTGCAATGAAACTTTATCCTTGAAAAATATATAATATTGCTTTGAATTTTTCTTAATATTTCATTTGTATCCAAATAATATTGTACCATGCATATTAGTTACTTTCTTGAATTTTTAACCAATTACTTAACAATGTTTTTCAATTCATGTAGATCTAATTTGATTCTTTTCTTCATGCAATTTATATGTCCTTTGTGTTTCATTTTGTCTAAGGTGAGCATTTATATTGTTCTCAAGCCTTTACTACCATCAAACAAACAAACAAAAGTCTCACTGCCATCTCATCAATTCTGACTCAAAGTTATCCTATAGGACAAGGTAGAACTGCCCCAATGGGTTTCTAAGACTGGAAGTTCTTAGAAGTAGAAAACCAAGCCTTTCTTTCAAGGAGTGGCTGGTGGTTTTGAACTGCTGGTCCTGTAGTTCTCTGACCAACTCTTAAAAATTTTCTATTTTATTTCATTGGAGGCTCTTATAGCTCTTACAAATTCCATACACCAATTGTGTCAGGTGTATGTGTACACATATTGCTATCATTTTCAATGTTTATTTACTTTGTATTTAAATCATTGGTATAAACCCTCCTTTTTTTCCCTCTTCCACCCTACCCTCCCACCTTTATGACTCATCTCTTCCTTGTGACCCTTTTGTTAGGGGATGTTCTATTGTCTATAGCTGGGTTTTGGGTTTCTGCTCTGATACCCCTTGTTCTCAGTAATATGTTTTTTGTTTTGTTGGGGGTCTTCTGGTGCCTGTTACCTGATTCTGCTGAAACTTCATGATCACACAACTGGTGTGCTTCAT
Organism: Nesogale talazaci; assembly: GCA_004026705.1. Taxonomy (NCBI): domain Eukaryota; kingdom Metazoa; phylum Chordata; class Mammalia; order Afrosoricida; family Tenrecidae; genus Nesogale; species Nesogale talazaci. The sequence continues at coordinate 48,850 of PVJH01010600.1, read as the reverse complement.
CCATGTGAGCTTGTTGCTTCTCTGCTAGATGATGGCTTGTTTAACTTTAAGTCTTTAAGACCCCAGACACTATATCTTTTGCTAGCTGGGAACCATCAGCTTTCTTCACCACATTTGTTTATGCATCCATCTTGTATTCAGTGGTTGTGTTGGGAGGGTGAGCATCACAGAATGCCAGGTCGTTAAAACAAAATGTCTTTGCATGGAGGGTGGGCTTTAAAGGAAGCCGAGAGTCCATCCACTTCCTCAATGTGTTGCCATATAAATAAATATAAATATATGCATATCGCAATACCTCTATTATTATGATTTAATATATTTACATGAGTGTGCCTATGTTTCTACCTCTATCCATAGCTTTGCTTCCTAGATCTTTCCTTTTACCTTCTGCCTGCCCCAACATCATGCTCACTCTTCTGTCTCTTAGTAGTTCCTCTCAGCTAGATTGCTGTTGCTCCAACACCACTGGCATCTCTACATCCTCCTCATTGTTGCTTTTAATTCCCTAGTTGTTCCCCTGTCTATGGCGTTGTTTGCTCACCACTCCTTTCCCTCCATCTCCTTCTCCCCACTCTCCCTGTGGAACTGTCGGTCCCATTGCTTTCTCTTCAGGCTTCCTTCACCTGCCTGTGTTATATTGGTGGGCAAAACAATAACAGAGACATCAAAGAGAAAGAAAACAAAAGATTGAATAAAAAGAGAGAAAAAAAGAAGAGCAAAGACAAAACCCAATTAGCTAGAAAAAAGTAAAAGTGAGAAAGTGTACATAATTACAGGTCTGTCCACTGACCTGTGGGACTATAAATCTACCCACCAGTTCTAAGGGGTTCTGGGAACTGCACATCTTAGCTGGAAGTCTATTTTTAATGCTTCCTCAAGGGTTTCACAGCTTTACTTTGCTGATCTGTTATGTCCCTTCTTGGTTCGCTCTATTGTGGGGGTGATCAGATCACCTCAGTTCCTGCTGTGTGTTCCAGCGAGGGGACATCATCATGTTTCAAACTGCTGTTGGCTGTCTACAGTCCTCTGTGTGGCTTCGCAGCTCTGTGCATGGATGTCATTCTCATAGCTTGATGCACCAGTATTGGGTCTAGTCTCTGACTCTCTTTTTCTTCTTGATTTGTTTCTATATGGACACAGCAGGCCAGACCCCTGTCGCCAACCTGTGGGTTTTGTGTTGTCCTTTGTAGCACATACTTCCGGGGTGTGGAGGGTGGTGTGTCAGTGTGGGTCTGATTGGAGCTGGCCCTGTAGACTTCTCTGTTCATGAATGGCTTCATATGGTTATGTTGCCCTCAAGATTTGGTGTACCATGGTGGGGTCTGCACTCACACTCCCATTCAATAAACAATTCAATAGACAATAACCTCCCTTTGACCAGCCCAACTCTTAGCCACAATGATACAGGACTCCTTGTTATGAATAATATTATAACAAATGCTATAATGAGTCTTTTTTAAAAACTTGTTTTTGGTATTATTTTGAGGTGTATGCTTAGGAATAGAGTTATTGAATTATAGAATCTGCACAAAATTGGTTCCATAAACTGTTTTCTGGCTATGCTGCAGAATATTTGACCAGTTTATATTCTTGGCAGCTGTGCACAGTGATCTCCATTTCCTCACATGTTCCCCAGTACTTGATTCACCTTTTTTGATATGGAATATTTATTTTATTCCAGTTTCTTTGATTTACAGAGATATTATAATAGTATATGGTATTGGAGTACACAATAAATCTTATATAATGAAATTTTAAGGAGAAAATGAATAGACGTACAATTAACTCAAATATTAAAGAGTGAGATTATTCATCTCAGGCTACCTTCCCATGGTTGGCCACGCCACATCATTATTTATACTAAAGCACTTACAGCAAAATCCTAATAAAAAGACAACATCTCCCTTGAACTTATACTGGGCAATTACCAATTAACAGTGGGTTCATTCCCCAATTCTAAAAAATTACATGGAGGTTTCAGTGGGAAGCTACACTTTCATGGTTTTGGGCACCCTGAGAACATTCCAAAATTTTTGAGAGGAGCTTGTGTGATAATAAGGCTTTGAGTCACCCATTCAAGGAAAATTTGAGAATGAAGAGAATGAATTGTTGCTGAAAAGATGCTATTACATCTTTCCCAACCTGTGCAGCCCTAAACAATGTTAACTGCTGCTGTTCTGGCGCGTCTTCCTGATTGCTTCCTGATTGTTTGACCCTGCCATGGTGGTTCTGGTGCTGATCTATTTCATTGAGAATTTTGCTCATTTTAGCTCATCTTTGACTTCTCTAAAAATTGGTCTTTCTTGATGTCATGTTCAAAGAAGGGAGCCAAAGCCTTGCCAACCTGACTTTTAAGGAGCCTTTTGATGGTGTTTACCTGAGACGGATTTCTTTGCTCCACCGTTATGTCATTCGTTATTCTTCACCAACACCACAAGGTGAGCATGTCAGTGTTCTGTCTGTTTTCATTTTCCACTATCAAATGTTTGCTCGCACCCTAAGGAATGGAAGTTACCACAGCGTGCATCAGGAATGGAAAAATACCGCGGTTTGGGTTAGACACACCTTTGTTATCAAAGGGATATCTTTGATAAAATGAACATTTTAAAGACAAATGTCGGGGCTGAGCCTTGGTGGCGTAGTGGTTGTGCGCAGGACCGCAGCCCACTGGGACAGAGGTTCAATTCCAGCAGTGGGGCTGGGCTTCCTACTCCCACCACCAGAGAGCAGGGATGCCCCAAAAACCAAAAAAAAAAAAAAGACAAATGTCAATCGATAGCTTATATTCTTATTTCTTTGGTGAGTCTTCTGCTTGAACTTAGATAGGCAGTCATTATAACTCTTTTTCTCTTTCTAGGAGCTATGGATGGAAGCATTTTCAACCAATGTATTTCATTCTTATTTCTATTCCATATGGCAGTTTGCCTACTCAAATTCAGGCATTTCTGCTACAAAAAGATTTTTATGCGCCCTTTAAATATTAAAGATATATGTGCTCACTACAAAGAGCAAAACAAGCACATATAACTCAGAGCTGCCAGGACAGTGGGTTGCCTAGCTGCCAATTCTTCTTCAATAGGACTTGGACAGACAATTTGGTAGCCTGGGGGCGGGGGATGTATCTCAGCTTTTCTCTTTTTGGATATTTCGGTCTTGATTCTTATTTTTACCCCATTAATCCTGTTGACTGAAGAAATAATTATCTTTTCGGTTCTTTTAAGTTGTAAGAAACAGTGGCGTGCTCGGATTACCTTCCTTAATGGGGTTTATTGTAATGATAGCCTGGGAAATAAGAAAGCAAGAAGCCGTTTCAACCACCAAACTTGTAGGCCTCCGGGACACCATCGAGCTTTAAAGGTTGCAGTTATTAGTGTCTCTGACACCCTGTGAACCAGAGACTCACTGCTCCCTCTTCCATGGCTCACCGCCATCTTGCTGATATGATTTGCTACTTCTGTATCTACTACTTGTGTGACTTTTCAGGGACACCTTCTTTATAACTATCAAGTTCACATCCCCATCCCCCAGAGGATTGCATCATGAATCACGATGCAGTTTTGGGTGCCCTCCCACTGGCCAGAATCCTCTTACATGATCAGATCAGGGTTTTCTAGCCAGTCTCTGAGCTAGCTGCTGATTCCTTGTCTAAACTTTTGTGACTACTTATGTTTAGCATCTCTTCATGTGAGTTGTGGGCAGTGCAGAATTCCACCCAAGTCAAAGACTTCTTCAAAGTGGCAAATATTATGAGAAGGTTCCTCCTAGGCTAGGCAAATGCAAACTTTGCCTGTACATTTTGTTAAACATGCAGAGTGGTTTTCATCCTTCATTTGAAGACACTTCCTTGCCAGAAGTGACTGTTTTCTAAGTTTCCTTCAAAACTAACTTGGCCACCTTGCGACTGACTAGTCCTGGTTCCCCTGAGAGTTTCTGGGATTTACTCTGGTTCTGGGAGACGTCTCCTTAAAGGAAAACTAGGTTGGCTGATCATCATAATGACATATTCTTTCTCTTTCCCTCCATCTCCATCCTTTTTCTCTAGTCCTCTTTCTTTCCACAAATATTTATTGAAAAATGGCAGTGCAAATTCCATTTGTTCAGGCTTGTTATGTCTCTTTTAGATGTTAACTTTGCTTGATGTTAGTCTGGTTAGGCTAGGGAAACTAATTCATAAATATACATACATAGGAGATTTATATCAAGGGTAATTATACCTTAAGAAAACATCCCAACCCCGTCCAATTCAAGATCATAAGTCGGATATTAGCCCTTATGTTGGATACCAATCCATAAGTCCTCTTCAGATTCACGAAACACATGCAATGATGCCAAATGCACAAAGAACCACAAGCCAGTGGGTAGAAAGTCTTTGGATCCAGTGGTGCTGTATCATCTCAGTGCTGGCAGGAGTCTTCCCATGATTCCTTTAGGTCCAGGTTTCTGGCCACATCAGGGTAGGTCCATGTGGCTTCTCCTCAGGTCTCACAGGGAACCAACTTTGGCAGTCAAGTGTCTCCAAGGAAGTAAGAGAGTATCTCTTGCTTCCAAGAAAGAAGTACCAGATTTCCCAGAATTCTCAAAGAAGGCCATGCCCACACAGAAGTCTCATTGGCTATCTCCAGATTGACAGGCTAGACTCCAATCCTACACCTTTACTCCTCAAATGAACAACAGATTAGGTGAATGCTGCAGCTACCAAACCCACTGCCGTTGAGTTGATTATGACTCACAGAAACCCTATATTGGGTTTTAGAGACTCTGAATCTTGACAGGAGCAGTGTGCTCCCTCTTTCTCCTGCAGTGAGTTTGAGTCAATGAGCTTGATTGATGTTAGCAGTCCAGTGCTTCTCCAGCAGCACCCCCAGGGATCCATTAGGGTGTGGATAGTTCCTTTCAAATAAAAGAAGTTTATGAACAAGTGGTGATTTCACTGGACCCAAATAATCCAGGAACATCGCCCCACTCAAGGTTCCCAGCAATCAACACTGTCCATTACCCATTGCCATGTGTAAGCTAATATAATCACAGATTTAGAGATTAGAAGGTGGGCATCTACAAGGGACCACTATTTTGTCTGCTACATTATGCTGTGGAGATGAGTCCCTGATTCTTAGACTTTAAAAAATAATGCAATTTCTTTGTCCCTGGAAATGCACACCGGCATTTTTTACTAGCCCATTTGGAAAGACTAGATCATTAGATGGTTTTCTTTCAGAACGAGAAGATGTTGGATGAAGTTTTAAAGAAAACACTCATCTTATTAATTTTATGGGCCCACTGGAGATGGGGAACATGAGTTCTGTTTGAATCAGCTTATTCTTTTCTTTTCTTTAAGCAATCTACTTTTATGAAAGGTTCAGTTTCTTCAGCAACACAAGCCATCAGATTTATTGGCAATTTCTTCCATTCTGTGTTCCCATCCACCAGAAAGACCCAACTGCTGCCCAAATGATCCTTTTGAAGAAAAACAAGAAAGGAGCAAATAGAGATGAGGAAAAAGGGTAAGAAAAGAAGAGAAGAGAGACCAATGATGAGCTGAAGAAGGGATAATAAAGGATTCAATTGTGTTCAACCCAAATATGCATCGGTATCTTAACCCCTATACCTGTGTAGGCAATCTTGCTTGAGATTATACTTTCGGTGCTGTTCACTAGCTCATACTCAGGTAGAATAGGTACTAAACCCAATCACACCTGAGTTATAAAAAGAGCAGTTTAGTCATAATGAGGTGGAATGAAATCTTTTTAGTATGACTCTTCTACCCAAGTCTTTGCAAGTCCCACCAAATGATTAGGTGGAACTATGAGAGGAGGGTGCGCGTAACCCTACCAGAGGACAGTGGTCAGTTTTTGTTGCCACACCCTGGCTACAAAGAGGATCCATCTTTGAAGCAGTAAAATGAGAAACACTACGGATCTTGGATGATCATCTTCAGGGTCTCTGTCAGAAGTGTTGGAGCCTGCTGAGACCAGTCTATTCCGTGGCTTACCAGATGGGGCACAGAAATTCAGAGAAGCAGCACTGAGACTGGAACCATGGGATAGAGTGGCAGGTGGTCTACCTTCCTGGCTCCATGGAAGCAAAGACCAAGAGGTCATATGGCTGAGAGATTAAAAACCAGAGAGAAATGAATTTATTAAGTTTTCAACCGAGTCTCCTTAACTGTGATATTATCTGGGAGTTCTGTGTGACCATTACAACAAATTATCAAAACCCAGCACAGATGTTGAGTGGTAAGAAGAGTTGGTGTCCGAATGGGTAAGCAAAGATGAGACATGGAGCTTTGTCTGAGCCCTGCCTCATGGCATCTGGAAAGTAAGATGAGTTCCGATATGGCCCTGCATGGCATTTTCTGCCCACAGAGTCACACACACACACACACACACACACACACACGGGGTGGGGTGGAAGTACATGTGTGTGGGGTAGGATGGGGTGGGATAGGGACCAGAGCACACCAGAAGGAAAAATCCTGAAGATCATTTACAAGCAAAGGATAAAGGAAAACTCTCAGGACTGCCCACAAGGAGGGAATTAACAGAGCTGAGAGTGTGATTTGGACTTTAAGTCTCGGGGACTGAGAGAAAATAAATCTCTGTGATGTAAAGTCCCGCACGAGTCACATTTTTTGTTCCAGGAGCATGATGAACTAAAACAGGGATTCCAGTGTAGGAGGCCCCGCTTCAGATGGTGTGTCTGTGTACTTAGAGAAGCCAGAGGTCAATCAGAGTGGAGCAGTCTTCTTTGTGAGTCAAAGCCAGGAAAGACCATGGAGGGAGGAATGAGAGAGGATTCCCCTTTTCCCTCATAGTGTTAGAACAGGTGCTCTGGGCCAGCAACATGGATATTATTTTCATTTTAAGGATGAGGAAAAGGGGGACTGATGATATTAGGACCAGAATGAGATATACCCTAATCCTATGTTCCTCATTTTCTGGGAGAGTCATGATTTAACACTTCTTTTCAATGATATCCATAGAGCATTATTATTTTTTTCATTTGTGAACCATGTGGCTCAGTTTCCTAGAAGGCATGTGTTTCATGACCTGACCCAGCACTCCCTCTGTTATAATCGCCACATTATCCCACAGAGAATCTGCTGCATTCTCTCATTTCAATGAGTATTAGTCCACGAGATTAACCCACTGGATAGCTAATGGAAGTGAGATTCTTCCAGTTGGGATGATTTACTCTGAAATGATGGATGAATACTGGGTAACCTCCTTGAGATGGAAATGTTTGTAATATGATTAAACTGTGGTCTCCAGGGATATATTGGCTTTCACCCAACAATAAAAATCTGGGGAAAACTAGCGAATGTTTTTGTTTGTTTTTACAGAAGAATAAAGTGAAACATTTTGTCTTACTAACTGAAAATGTGAAGACTTTGGCCTTGCAGATGTGAAAGATATTAGAAATGGGACTGAGACGAAGTATCTCACAACTCAAGAAAGATGCCTTATTAGCATGGTAGAACCTACTAATCCTTTCGGGTGAAAATGCCACCTATGATTTGGTTTTTAGGAATTACTCTGTGTAAAATCTCTAATCTAACAATCTGTTATGAATGATTATGCCAATGGGAATCACCTTAAAGATCCACAATGACTCAAGAGCACAGTTTGAAGAAAAGCATCACGATTTGTGAAATTCAAATAGGTGTAGCCCATGTGTTTGAACAGACTAAGAAGGAGTAGCTAATGCATGTAACCAAAGATTGGTTGCATTGCTCTAGGCAGTAAAAAGTTTTGAAAATTTAATGATTTTTAATTCTTGAGAGATTTTGATCATATTTTCTAACAGAAAAGAAGCTTTGTATCTTGAAATTTTGACTGGAAGCACAGTATATGATGCGAGCTGGGGAATAAATTAAGAACAGATACTGTAGAGAATTTCTGATATTGTATTTTTCTGCTCCAATGTGTGGTGGCTCATCTTTGAAGTAAGGGCCTTTAGAATTGGGGAAGCAATGAAATCAGAACTTGAGGCACTAGAATCATCATCAGCCTGGGTGTTGAAGTCAGTAAGAATGATGGATGATGGAGGGTTGAAAAGGAAGACTCTACAGAAGTTGACGAAATCCTGGAAGTATATGGACATGTTTTGCCATCAAGTTGATTCCGCCTTACAGTAAGCCTATGGGACAGGGTAGAAATCCCCTCTGTGGGTTTCCTACAGCTTTGTAGGAGTAAAAACGCCTGATCCTTCTCCTTCAGAATGGCTGGCGATTGTGCTGCTGATTTTGAACACCTGACCTTGTGGTTAGCAGCCCGATGTATAACCTACCAAGGTTTTTCAAAACTGGTAGTTGATGGAAAAGGTGGTCAAAAGTGGAGGAGAAAACCCGAGAGGAGGAATGGGAGTACAAAATGGTCTGGTGGTAGCAGGTGTCCACTCATTTCAGAAGGAAGAGGAGAGAGGATTGAGACAATCTGCATTAACCCAGAGCTGATTTCTATGAGGTGGAGGCTAGACACACCTCCTCTAGTCAACCTTCTTGACAATTCTGACAGTGACCCTACCTCCATGGAACTCTACTCCTCTGCTGAGTTTGCCAAATTGTTGTAAGGGTCACCCAGAGCTCAAAGACCATATTCATAGTTAAGGAGTTTACGTGGAAGTACCAGATATATGCCATCAAGTCCTGGTTGAGCCTAGGCCATCATGCTTGGCCTCCGGAAGATAAGCTTCTTCTCTTGATCTCCTGAGAACAGACCCCTTTCAGCCTAGTCTTTGCCCTGTCCAGGCAATTGTTACAGAGCTCTTTACCTCTGCTTAAAAGGGCTTGAAGGCACCAGTCTCAATCTACAAAGAAGCTTCCTGATTGAAGGTGCTAGACTTTCTTAAGGAGTTGACATGCTCATAGTAGCCACCAGGGTCTGTGGGCCAGGAAGCACATAGTGCCAGCTCATGCCAATTTTCTGGTTCTGTTGCCACTAGACTCTGTTAGTAGACTTTGCTGTGCTTGCCACTGCTTTTTGTCATCCTTGGTTTTACTGCTCTCTGCCTTTCATCGATCTGTGAGGCTCTTAGTACAGGGACCCTGAATCTGAATAATGCACTCTTATGGTCCTTCCTCTTGGTGGTAGTGAGGTTCCTTTTCCCATCTTTGTAATAACTCAGTTTAAGCCTCAAAGGATGGTAAAACTGACCCATCCCCTTATTAAGGTTCTATGTGTCTTATGTGCATGGAAGGGTTCCATGCATCATGCTTACATTGTCAGCAAGTTCTCCAACCCCCTTGGTGGGCTTAAACACCATATTTACTTAGTTCACACTCAATAGTTTTATGGGATTTACCAGACTTTGCATGCCTAAAGGGGCCTTATAAAATAATCCACTGTATCACAGTACTCTGGGAACAAGGATTAGATAGAAAGGTGAGTCTTATCCTGGGAACCTCAGGAGAGGAGACTTAAAGATGGTGGGTTTGCAATCTTATGCCTTGTGACAGATGAAATGATATTCTTAAAAGGATATCGGGCTCCAATTCAGAACAGGGGGTGGGAAGACCAATAAAATAAAACTTGAGCTCTTATAGGTGCTAAGTATTTGTTCCTAATTGAATATGACATTCACAGTGGGAGAGGTAGGGAAAATTAAGTGTGCTCTTCAAAGGACCACATGGAGTAGGAAAGAGTATAGGGGAAATTTAGAAGGGGTAGAAACTTGCTCTGAGGATGATGATAGTGATTGACTGAATCAGAAGATTCAATAATTATGGAAGAGCCAGGGGTAGGAGAGATATAGTAAAAATAGGAAGATATAAATGTGAATGTAGTTGTTACCCTGTAGTTGTAATAGTTTCCTGCATTGAATTCAATAGGCAATGGATTCCAGCACAGAAGCTATTGGCAGATAAAAAAATTTCTGACTAGTGAAATTAACATGTTTGAGCCTCTTTCTTTTTTTGGGGGGGGGGCATCACTGCCCTCTGGTGGTGGTAGTAGGAGGCCCAGCCTTGCTGCTGGATTTGAACCTCCAACCCAATAGGCCGCAGTCCCGCTCACAACCACTATGCCACTGGGGCTCAGCTTTTTGTTTGTTTCTTTGGGTATTTTTTTTTTTGAGCCTCTTTCTTAATCTGTAAAATGAAGGCAATGACAATAGCCAGACATTTCTCATAATGTGATTTTGGAGACCATCTTCAGTACACATATATAAGAAGGAATATTATAATATGCTGAATTGTTTGGTAGGCTACATTATCAGGCCCCCAGAACTCAAGTGGAATTTTAATAGTAATTAAGATTTCATTGCTTGAAGATAATACAAGAAATGGCTTACTTCATGCAGAAATTAGCATTTTCATGTAAAATGAACTAACCTAGGTGAAATAGAACTCAGCAAAGTTGCCACCACAGAAGCTGCATTTCGGAATCGCATGAACAGGAAGGAGACGAAAGCTGCTGCTGCTGGGAGGTGCTGACTCATGGATACCCACGAGTACCCCGGGTACCGCAGAATGGAAAACTGCCTGTGCTTGGGCCATGTTCATCATTGGTCTTATTTTCGAGCTCATGGTTACAGCCACTATAGAATGCGTCCCTCTTTTCCACTCCCCTCTACTTGATCAAGTATGATGCTTTTCCCCAAGGCCTTGTTTCTCATGGGAGTTTGTCGTGAGACAAAGTCTTGTCATTCTCTTAGGAGGAGTATTCTGACTATCCTTCTGAGACACCTTTGTGTATTCTGCTCCTAGCCCACAGTTCTTTTGACATTTCCCACAAACTCCAGAATGCAAAAGCGCCGATTCCTCTGTTACCTTCTTTATTCAGTATCCAGCTCTCACATGCATGGGAGGTGTGGTAGTGGCATAAGTTCAGGGCCACTTGATGAATAAGTGTAGGAGTGGGGTCTGACCTGTCAATCCAGTCACGCCTGATGATGCCTCCTTGGGGGTAAGACATTGTGGGTGTGATCTTCTCCTGGGGAATCTGGGAACTTGCTCTCTTTCTGTCTTCACGTTCCTGATGACAAGCCACGGGGAGACTGGCTGACTCCTGTGAGACCTCTCACTCTGCTTCACCCTCCAGCTGTAAAGTCACTCAGAGAGCTGCTGGAGCCACACCGCAACCTGTGAGACTCCTGAAAACTCTTCTACCACCACTGGATCCACAAGACTTTGCACATACTGGCCAGAGATCTTCCTGCAGTTGGTATCATTGCATGTACTGCATGTATCTGAAATGGGACTTATGGGCTAATATTGAGTTTATGGACTTGACCTGTTCTGGGGCGGGACCTTTTCTCAATATACAATTGCTCTTGGATCTAAAGCTCTTTCTTATACATACACAAGTGTCAATGAATTTGTTTCTCTAGTTGACCTGGACTAAAACAAGAGGTGATCTTAGTTCTCAGAGTGAACTCGTCAAAGGGGTCTCATCAGTAACTGGTGTAATGGCTTATCGGGAATACAGAGAGTGGGGGCAAAGTGGGAGGGAAATGGGAGGAACAATGAATATAAGAATGAAGGAAATGTTCTAGAACAGAGGTTGATAAACTACAGCTTGTGAGCCATATGAAGCTCTTTCAGTATGCATGTGTCACTGCAGGAAAAAGGAGGATCAAAATAAAACTACCATAGTTCCATTTATAAAATGTTTTAAAGGGTATTATTCAGGTAATAGGGATTTCATCTATTTGTAAAATTATATTTATGGCTCTTAAATAACGTTAAAAATTATTTGTGAGGGACAGGATTGGCTCTTCCATCTCAAAAGTTAGCCAGTCCATGTTCTAGAATTGGTTGTAGTGAGATTTACACAATTCTTAATATGACTGGACTACAGAAATATATTATATGTAATTTATATCTCAATAAAACTATTTAGAAAATTCAAGAAAAGGGGTCTTCTACACTAGATTGCAAGAGCTGTAAGTTATTTGAATATATTTTAAATTAAAAAACAAATGAACAATGCCAACAGCACTGTTTAACACAGTAATCACCACCACCACAACAACCAATATTTGTATTTCAGCTTTGTCTTTCCATATCCGGGCTGGTGATTTTATTGAAAAATTTTGTCAATGCAATGTTCTGTGTTTGAGAAGAGGGTGCTAGAGAGGGGTAATTACAAGTGTGTCTGGATTTTCCTCTAAACCCAGGAATCTTAAGTGACAGTTGTTTGAGGGACTTGTCATTCAATAAAGTGACTTGAAACTCTGCCCGTGGTTAAAAAGCCCGTGGTTCATACAAGTTTGCAGCCTCTGGGGGCTGAGCAGTCTCACCACAGCACTCGTATTTCATTGGAAACGACTGCTTTGTGGTCCAGGAGGATGCTGGGCAGACATCCTGACCATGATGTTTACTTCTTGAGGGCAAAAATCCCAATGGAAATTGGACTTGAGCATAGCAGAAAATGATTTTCCGTCCAGGAGTATGGTAGATGGAAAGGAAATGATTGCATGCATTTTTAACTCTACTGAGAAGGCGCAGAAAGGGTAAGTACCATAGAAACATGAGAGTCTCTTCAGACTATTTCTTTCCTTCCCACTAAACGGAGCTCCCATCAACCAATAAGTAGTGAAGTTTGTTTTATAAGCTCTGTTGAATATTACGTTTTCTCATCTAACAGATGACAACTTGGAAGCCACCTTTCTCATCCTCATAGTAAGAAAAACAACAGAAAAACCAGAAACCAAGCACTCTTTTTAGAATAATCAGATAATTTAGGTTTCAAGGAAAAAATCACTGTTCCCCAAATTGAAGAGACACACAAGATGCTCTACAGAATCACCACATGTCAGATGCAGAAATGGCCATCACTAGACCCCATGTGTAGGCTTTTTAGGAGGTACAACTCCAAAAACCACCACCTGGCTTCCTTTGATCCGATCCATGAAGCTCACCTTTCAAAAGTTAAAAAATATGCTGACAAGCAAGAAGCCAGCTTGATGAGGGTGTCAGACCTAGACTTCAAGGGTTTGGAGGTACTAAATAGGAAGTTACAATGACCATAAAAGAGCTTTGATGGTCTCATGGTTCCACTGGGAGGCTTCCACTCCTGGAAAGAGTTACCAGGCTTAAAATGGCACAGGAACGGTTCTCCTCCATCCCACAGGGTCTCTAGGGGTCAGAATCGACTGATGACAGGGAGTTGGGTTTGGGTTGATGATAAAGAGTCAAAAAGACACAATGGGAAAAAGGGACAATATTCAAGAACAGATAGGTGATGCAAGCAAAGAAGCAGAAATTCTAAGAAAGAATCAAACCGATATGCTAGAAATAAAACAAAATGTGGCACTATAGAGAGGCATGAACATGGGCAGGGAAAGAATCAGTGAGTTTAAACTGAAATTCAGAGAGAAAAGTGATTGAAAGGAAAAAAAAAAGAGACTTAAAACCTTGCATTAAAAGCGACAGGCATGTACAAGAGAGGTCAGCTAAGTTCACTTGGAAGAAGCACACCCGCCTGCGTAATCCAAAGATTGTAAACAATAGAATCCAAATCCGGAGGAGGGAATGGGATCAGAGTTTAAATGATGAACACACGGTTTGCTGAATGCTATGAATGACAGTGGAAGCCTAAAATCCTTTTGCAGAGTCCCCACATGGGTTAAGCCTCCAGTGCATTCCCTCAGACAATAGTCCAGAGATGTAAATAGCTTTGTTATCAGACGGAGAGATTGTAGACTCAATTGTGGTAGATGCCATTAGGTTTAAACATAAGGTTTAAACCTTATCATTTGATCTCCCTTTTGTTCTATTTTAAAGTCTTAGTTTAAAAAAAAACATTTTATTGGGAGCTCTTACAGATAGTACAATCCATAGTTCGATGACATCAAACCTAATTGTACAATTGCTGCCACCATCATTTTCAATACAGTTCCTTTCTTCTTGAACTCCTTGTTATCAGCTCCCCTTTATTCATTCCCTCCCCGCACCTCCCAACTCCCTGAACCCTTAATCCATTATATTATTATTGGTATTTTTTTGTTGGAACTTACACCATCCCATGTATCCATTCATTTAAAATTCTGAAGTTCATTCCTTTTGAACGGGGTTGTACAGTCATCATTGTTATCAGTTCCCTAAAGCATTAGTTCTTAATATCTTTTGCCTTCTTTTTAATTGAGGTTTCTTTCTTTCCTCTCTATGTTTTGTCCAGTTATTGTTGCTGGGGTTTTTGTTTGCTTCTTTGTTTATTTCATTGTTGCTGCCTCTTTGTTTGCTTCCTGCTTGTGTTTTGTATGATTTTATGTGTATGAAATCCAGGATAGGTAAATACATAGAGATGGTAACTGTATTAGTAACTACCAAGGGTTATATGTGTTGGGTTGCAATTCACCTGGTTGTCAGTTCTAAACCACAAGCTGCCCCCAGGGAGGCAGACTGCTTACAGTCATGGAAACCCACAGGTGGTCGCTGTGCTGTAGCACTGACTCGATGGAGTTTGGATTTTAGGAGGGGCATCACAGCGGAGGTTGGGGGAGAAATAGGGGAGCTGACAGCAAGAAGCAAGAGAAGAAAACAATCAAATTGATTGTGGTGATGATTGTACTACTTTTCTTAATATGATTGAATGAATAAATTCCATGATTTATGAAGCATATGTCAAAAAAAAAAACACCCAACACTTTTTAAAGGGAAAAAGACTGTCCCAGACTGTGGGACAATAGGCTCCTCTGGGTTGGACAGATCACCAAACTACACAGTTACCGACTGAAAGGTCAGTGCTTAGTGTTCACTTAGCGGTGACTTAGAGATCTGGAAATCTACTTCTGGGAAACTAGCCATTGAGAATCTTCTGGAGCACAGTTACACTCTGCTGCACTTGAGGTCACCATGAGCTAAAATTGGTTTGATGGCAACTGGAAGCATCTGCAAGGGAAGTTATTAACCACCCGGTTTCTCAACAAGAATGAGAACGTCACCAAGCTCCAGCTACACGACACCCCCCTCTCCAAAATCCACTGCTGTGGAATCCACTCCAACTCTGAGAGACCCGATAGAGGATGTCTGCGACTGTAAGTCTTTTCAGGAGTAGATAGCCTCATCTTTTTCCCGTGGACTGGCTGGAGTGTTTGAAGCCCTGGCCTTGTGGCTAATGGGCCAGTGCTTATCCCACATGGCCACCAGGACTCCTTCAGAGTACACGACGAGGAGGCAGTGCTGTGTCCAGCCAGTTCCCTCGATATCATTGTGGTCTGTTTCGTTGCTTCCTTTATGTAGCTCGGTTTCTACTTAAATGCTTGTTCTTTTTCGTGCTAGTCTGGATTGACTCGCAGGGGTGTCAAACGCAATTAAAATGCAGGCCGTTTGGTGCAACAGGCAAGATTCACGCAGCCCGCACCACATTTACAAATTTTGCTAAATTTATATTCTAAAGTGAAGATTCAGGAATATGGAGAGGATAATTAAAACACTGCATAATTGCTTTTATTTAAACATTTAGTTTATTTAAGGTATTTATAAAACTAAAATTATTCCTTTTTACCCAATTTTTTTGGCCAGCACTTTCCTCCTACTGGTTTTCACTTACCTTTTATGTTGCAATTGGAAAATATAACGCAATAACTAATAAAAAACATAAAATGTTGGCCAGCTGAAAAACGAGATGCACAATCATAATGGCTTCCCTCTAAGAAAATTCACTAGTGCTGCCGCTAGGTATGATCCATAACAGTACAACCCAGAGTGGTCCTTTTAACCTTTTCACTGTTGGAATCTGTTTACATTCCATCACACTGAGAGCGGCGGACATATTGCTTCCAAACATTTCGGGAACTCAGTCAGTGCATTTATACATGACCACAGACTTCCAGGAAAGGCACTGGGCCACATGTAAACTCGTCTTCAGTAGGTAAAGGGTTAATGTGGGGATTGTGGGT
The DNA here is from genome assembly GCA_004026705.1 of Nesogale talazaci. Taxonomy (NCBI): domain Eukaryota; kingdom Metazoa; phylum Chordata; class Mammalia; order Afrosoricida; family Tenrecidae; genus Nesogale; species Nesogale talazaci. The sequence continues at coordinate 33,010 of PVJH01010600.1, read as the reverse complement.
ATGGTATTGCCTCGGTCTGCCCTAAGCTCGATTTTTTTCCAATAATTTTATTGGGGATTCTTACAGCTCTTATAACATTCAGTGTATCATTTGTATCATGCATATTTGTACACCTATTGCCATCTTCATTTCCAAATATGTTCCACTTGAGTTCTTGGTATAAGCTCCTTTCCCCCCCTTCTCTTTTTGTAAACCATTTTATTGGGAGCTGATACAACGCCCATCATGATCAGTACATACAACAATTGTATGCAGATCACATTTGCACACTTGTTATCATCGCTCCCCAAACATCCTCCCCTAAGCACTATTTTCTTCATAACAATATTATTTTCATTTTATTTTATAGCATTGTGGGCCACAAAAAATTACCTCAGGGGCCAAATGCAGCCTGTGGGATGCCAGTTTGATACTCTTCGACTAGAGAAAGAAGTCCAGAGAAACTCATATGTGTATAAGAAAGAGCTTTTTATCAAGACATCCCAGCCCAGTCCAGAACAAGTCCATAAGTCTGATATTAGTCCATATGTTCTATACCAGTGTACAGATTCTTCTTCAGACTCACACAACAGATTCAATGATGCCAAACGCAGGAAGATCACGGGCGAGTGGGAAGAAAGTCGTGTGGATCTAGTGGTGGTGGAAGCATCTCAGCACTGATGTGGGTCTCCACGTGGCTCCTCCAGCTCAGGGGATCTGGCTCCATGTGTCTTGTCAGTAGGAAGATGAAACAGCAAGATTGATAGATAGATAGATAGATAGATGATAGATAGATAGATAGATAGATAGGTAGAGAGAGAGAGACTCCTCCAGGGAAGAAGACAGGATTTCCTAGAATCCTCAGGAGAAGGCCATCCCCACACAGAGGCATTATTTGCTATGACCTGATGGACAAGCTAGACTCTACCCTTCACTCAAGTTGACTGGAGATTATGTAACTGCCACATTCTTGTAATGTACTCTCCATATATTGGAAAAGGTGGCTCAGATAATACCCCCAAAGTTGGCAGTCTGAGTCCAGATGTGACTGTTTCCATGAAAATTTGCAGCCCCTTGGGGCTGGGTTGTAACAGTGAGGTACCATTTCTTTCTTTTCTTTTTTTTCCTTTTGTGGCATCACTGCCCTGGTGGGAGTAGGAAGCCCAGCTTTGCTCCTGGAGAGCTGCTGCTGGATTTGAACTCTCAACCCTGTGGGCCGCAGTGCCGCATACAAACACTATGCCATCAGGGCTCAGCTGAGATACCATTTCATGACATAAATTCCACTTCCTAAAACTTTTTAGAAATATTGTGTGCAAGCCTTTATAACCACTATACATTCGAGTGTGAAGATTCTTTCCTAGAATTTGTACTGTTTTCCTCACCTCAATTTTATTCTATTTAAACTTCAAAAGTATATTGGATGAGTCTTGTCAAATGAATGTAAGACAGTTATATTTAAGTATAAAAACCACAAGAGGAGCTTAACCAACTTTTCTGTCCTTCCTTGATGTCATCCAAAAATTGCCAGAAAATTGCTTTAATTTTAAATGTCGTGATCAAGCAGGCAGCCTTTCTTATCAATGCTTGTCCTTGCACTGCCAATCTAAGAAGTTTATTCTCTAAGAACAAAGAACCTTGCCGTTCAAAAACTGCCCCCTGTAACCCTAACCTGATATCTATTTTCCTTTAAACCTTCCATAGTAGATCATTCTTCAGGCACACAGAGGCATCTCCTCTCCCAGCTCCACATTTATCAGCAGGAAAAAAAAGCAAACATGGCCATTTCCCAGGTACACAGTGTCTCCACACCTATCATAGTGGAAGGCATTGGTGACCTCACCCTCATTCAAACCACCCACATGTAGCCTTTGATGTTACCATCTAAACAGCTCACGTTTGAAGTTCTAGAGACCTGTTTCCACCCATATTAGATGTGATACCAAAGATGGTCATGTAGTTATGGCCTTTCACCCTAATACAGGCTAAGGAAATGAGGAGAATGTCCCCTGCCCCATCTTTAACGCCTCCATTACTCACCACACTTACCCCCATGCCATGTCCCTGTTACTGGAAGGTTTGTCTGGCTCTAGGAAAAGAATGAACCCTCCAGGTGATTTGAAACCACTTCTTTTTGAAAACAAGAAAACCAAAACAATATGCTTCACAAGAAATAATCCTACATTGTCTTTTCGCAGAGAACTGGATAACATTTATACTTGGGGTTAAAAACTAGGTGGATTTATAGGCAGTGCGAGAGTATTTCTAGGATGATAATTAGCAATTGGCCAAAGGAGTCACTTTCATTTTCCATCTGAGACTCGTATCTATTTGAGTAGGGAGGAAGTTTAACTATCACATTGTTCAAGAGATTCTTTTTACAGATGACAATCTTCTTACTGTGAAATAATTTTGTTGTTTTTTTTTTTGTGATTTTTGGGGGCTCATATAACTCATCACTATCCATACATACATTCACTGTATGCCAAGCGCATTTGTACATTGGTTGCCATGATAATTCTGAAAACATTCGCTTTCTATTTAAGCCCTTGGTATTAGCTCCTCACTTTTTCTCCTCCCTCTCCCCTCTCATGAACCCTTGATAATTTATAAATTATTATTATTTTGTCATATCTTATACTGTCTGATGTCTCTCTTTACCCACTTCTCTGTTATCTGTCCACCAGAGAGGAGGTTATATGTAGATTCTTATAATTGGTTCCCCTTTTCTCCTCTACCTTCCCTTCACCCTCCCGGTATCGCCTCTTTCACCACTGGTCCTTAAGGGATCATCTGTTCTGGATTCCTTATTTTTCTAGTTCCTAGCTGTACCAGTGTATATTCTCTGGTCTGGCCATATTTGTAAGGTAGAATTGGGATCATTATAGTGGGGTGGAAGAAGCATTTAAGAACTAGAGGATGGCTGAGCCCCGGTGGCATAAGTGGTTGAGTGCGGAACTGCAACCCGCAGGCTTGGCGGTTCAAATCCAGCGGTGGCTGGGTAGCGCCCAAGACCACCAGAGGCAGTGATGCCCACAAAAAAAAAAAAAAAAAGAACTAGAGGAAAGTTGCTTGGTTCATCATTGCTACACTGTACCCTAACTGGCTCATTTCCTCCCTGCAACCTTTCTGTAAGGGGATGTAGTGTTACCTACAGGTGAACTTTGGCTCCCCAATCTGTACTCCCCGTCTTTTACAATGACATAATTTCTAGTTCTTTGATGCCCGAGACCTTATCCCTTTGACACCTCATGGTCACACAGGTTCGTGTGCTTCTTCCAGATGGGCTTTGTTGCTTCTGAGCTAGTTGGCTGCTTGTTTATCTCCAAGCCTTTAAGACCACTGAGAAATATTCTTATACTTTATGGAAAGATTCAGTGATTAAATTATGCTATGTGTGTTGATGTTGAAAAGTTCTGAGGGGCTATCTTTTATTATAATGCCTATACTTTGGGGATTGACATAGAAACAGAATGCATGTAATACAGATGTAAAGAGCATTGGGGACACAGTGAAGAAGCTGGATAAACATTGGACTGCTAACTGGTGTCAGGTTAGCAGTTCAAAACCCACCTGTCACTCCTTGAGTGAAAACTAGGACTGTCTGACCTGTAAAGATTCATAGAAGCCTTGCAACTTCTATGGAGAGTTCTGCTCTGCGCCCTAGTATTTCTGTAACAATCAACTGGATGGAAGTAGGTTTTGAGCGGTACTACATATTACTGCTATCCAATGCACATTTTAAATTAATAGGTATAGCAATTATTTTCTTAAATAAAGTTGGTATCTGGCTGTACTCTGCCTTTTGTCTTACATCAATTTTCTTCAATCACATGATTCAATTTCAAGTATCATCTTGTGCTAAGACACATAAAGGTCGTTTTTGTTGCTGTTGCTGTTGATGGAATCATACCATTAATAATAGCACCCACTTACAATTTGACAAACAGAGTCACGGGTTAGAAGGCCAGCAGCTTGAACCCCCGGCTGCTCAGTGGGAGAGAGATGAAGTGTTCTCCTCCGTTCAGAGGTAGAGCCTTGGAGCAGCGGAGAAGTTCTACTCTGTCACTATGAGCCCGAACCAAATTGACGCCTGGGATGCTACTAGGACCTCTGGTGGCCCATGATTAAGTGCTCAGGTGCTAACTGAAATGTTGGCTACTTGAAATCGTTAGGAGCTCTTTAAGAAGAGAACTGGCAATATGCTTTTAGTAAAGATTACAAAGATCTCATTACTACCACTCAATTCTAACTCATGGTAACCTTAGGCCCCAGAGTTTCCAAGACTGCAATCTGGAGGCAGCCATGTCTTTCTCTCATGGAGCAGCTGCTGGGTCCAAGCCATTGACTTATGGATTAGAAGGTTAAATATTGAATCATTGTACCACCAGGTCTCGTCTGGAATGACAACAGCCTTGGAAACCCTATGGGGTCACTCCACTCTGTCAACTAGTGCCTTAGAGTCAGAATTGACTGGACCACTGACAACAAGGACTGTATGATAACATATCTCACACTCCTCCTTATGATTCACAATCATTGATTTTTACTATGACCCTGTGTGGTAAGTACTATCACCATTGCAACTGTCTGGATAGGATAACTGTGACAAACAGAAGTTAAATAACTAGTTCAAGGTCACCCATCTAGGACGTGGGAGAGGTAGATCTCAAAGCCAAGAATTTGGTTGCTAAGTCCATGTTCAAACCTGAACCCAATGGTAAGGAGTTGATTTTAACTCACAGCCACCTATAGGGTAGGACAGAACTGCTTCCTGGGTTTCTGAGCCTCCTCTTCGCCAGTGGAGCAACTGGTGGCTTTGAACTGCTGATGTGTCATTAACAGCCCACTGGAGAAGCAACTAGACCATCAGACTTCCTTGAGTCCTTGCCCCAAAGCACATTTGATTATAGTCAAGCAGTATGAGAAAACCAGATACATGATTCCCCCCCTCTTTCCCCCAGTTTTAACATAGAAATAATTAGATCAGTTTGATTAAAAAAATGCAATTCCAAACTTGTGTTGCTTGCTTTGTGTCAGCACTTTAGTGCATATTTCCAACTGATCAGCTTCTCGCTCCCCTGCCAAGCAAAAATGCTCACAAGGAAGAAAATCCTTACCAAGCTTTTGCTAAATTGTCTTGTTTGTATTGTTCTCTGAAGGGGATAAAAGTCTTTGGAAAGTCTTCTCGACATTGCTTTCTTTGGAATCATTCAGATCTTTTGTTTATCAACCCAGGGTACACTGTCAAAAGTAAAACTTCCTCTGTGCTCTAAAGTTTGTCCCAGTTAATTTTTCAGAAGTGTTGAAAACAGAGCCTTAATTAGTAATTTTTATCAGTTAACCCAGTCACTCATCTGTAGTTTTTATCTGGATCCTTCATAGCGCAGGCACTTAGGGACATCAGAAAAAGGCTGCTTGTCAGTGTGATAGTTAAGAGGACTTCTGTGGAGGGAGAAACAAAATCTCACCAGTGGACAGTATTAAATGGAATCTGATACCAATCCAAAAGAAATGCTCTCACCAAGGAAATCTAGACTAGAACCTGGTTTCACTTGTATTTTTTCTGTAATCCTCTATGGTATGTCACCTTTGTTAGTAAAGAGAGTCAGTGGTCTTGTGCAGCCTGAAAATAGGACCTGAAACACATGGAATTTATAAGCCAGTTAGTCAGTCACTGAGTGGAACAAAATCCTGGAGTGGTTCTTCCTGATCCCAAACCACGGGAGAACTTGGAAAAGAAGCACAGAGCCTAGGGAATTCAGTTTCCTGATGAAAATCCACCAACTGCATCCTCACAGGGACTGAAGTGCAGGGTAGATCTAACTGCCTCTGTGAGAGTACTCTCTGGAGGTTTGGAACTGCCAAACTAGTGTGTCACAACCCAGGAAACAAACACTACACCAGATGAAATTTGGAGGGACAATGCCTTGAACACAATAGGCTTTAAACAAAAGTCCTAACATTTTGCATTCTCTAGTTCAATCCAAAGGAGTCCGAGGGAGGCATAAAATGTGCAAGGCTCAAGAAAACAAAAACAAAAACAAAAACAAGGGGCTGAGCCCCGGTGGCGTGAGTGGTTGATTGCGGAACTGCAGCTTGGCGGTTCAAATCCAGTGGCGGTTCTCAGGAGCAGCACTGGGTAGCACCCAAGACCACCAGAGGTAGTGATGCCTCCCACCAAAAACAAACAAACAAAGTCCCGATGGAGTGCTGTTCTCCTCGGCTTGAGGGTTGCTACTTAAAGCAAACACAACTTGAAGGCACTTCAAATTGACTACCACCGATTCAATGCTAATTCAGGGCCATTCTAGGGGGCACAAATGACTTGCCCTTAACAAGGTCGATGGTTCAAACCCACCTGTTGCTCTGAGGAAGAAAGATGGGACTCTCCGCCCCCATAAAAACCCACCTCTTTGAAAACCCTTTACAGGATTGCTCTGAGTCCAAATCAACGAAATGGTTCATTTAAATATTGGTTGGTTCATTTAAATATTGGTGTTTGGAACCAACCACATTGCACAATGGAAGGAAAAGACCTGGAGATTTGCTTCCGTTAAGACTATCTTCAAGAAAATTTTATAGAGTCTGACTCTCTGATATGTGTGAGCTTGGCTGAGTAGAAACCTACATAGAGGTAATTAACATTAAGAAACCCAATCAGGGTCACTTGGTTTCCTTTTGAAACTCAATTTATTTGTTTATTTTTGTAGCATCATTTGCTGCTTATATTCCATATGTAGTAAGCACCATATTTTTCGGATATTTTTGGACTGTTAAGAAGTAGCACTACTGGATATTAACCTTTACCATTTCAGACTTGAAAATCATTTAAGCTGAGGGCACATCCATAATTTCATTATCTCAGGAGGGGCTTGCTATCATTGCAACAGCAGAACAAGCAACAGAGGGAGAATCCATAAGGGTTGCCCTGGAGCCAGGAGATGTTTATGCTTGCTTAAGCAGTTCTGATGATTTGATAGTTGAAATGTTTATGCTTTTGTTCACTTAGATAATGTACTTAGGACATCTATTTTAAACAACAGATAATAGTACTGCTGTATTGAGGGTGCTGACATAGTGGTAGTTGGTATTTGAGGTCTATTAAAACAAACCTAGATGTTTGTAGCATAGGGTGACTCTTTTTTTTGGCAAAGTGATTACTTAGCAACTTATTCTAAAGATGATAGTGTTTTAGATTGATTATAAAACCAAAGAAAAACACGTTTTTCTTGAGAGGCAGAAGGGGAGAGAGATTAATTAGAATAGAAGGAAAACATACTTGTTCTTACTTTTCACTTGTCCATGTTTCAAAAGTAAAATCAGTGTACGGCTTTATTCTGTCCTTTGTTGAATATCCCTTTTCATCTTTCTTGTTTGACCAAATTTCAAAGTAGCTAAAAGTGCCAAAACGAAAGAAGAGGTTAAATTTTCTCTGTAGGATATTGAATGTCATGGCTATTATTCTAATAATAAGAGGCTTGTTTAGCTGCTTTGATTTTCACAAGCCTGATAGCCCCCCTTTCTGAGAGAAATGTCTGTTCCCTCAAGTTTTCTCACAAGCAAGCGAGCTAAATCTCATGCCAGTCTTTGAACTTATAGCCAGTTGGAATTCCTATTGCCTTCTCTTATATGTTGGGTACTACATATAGGTTATTATTAACACAAAGATGTAAAATTCAGGATAATATGCTTTATTTGACCAATGTTTTCTACAGGAAAAGTCTATAGGAGATGTGAATCACACACTTCCAATGTAACAAAATGGTTGCATCTCTATGGGCCTCAGGATTTAATTATACTACTAGTAATCTCCTACATATATTGTTATTACTTACTGGTGAATTAGCTGTGACTCATGGAGACCTGATATTTATCAGAGTGAAACATTGACTGGCACATTTGAGTTCATTGTTTCAATATTGATGTATACATGTACGCATATGTAAGACTAAAGTTTGCGTAACACAAGCCATGCCATTTCCATTCACCTCATAGGCATGTGCAAGTTGGACAAACAATAAGGAAGACCATCGAAGAATGGATGCAATTGGATTATATTGTTTATGAGGACATTTGAAAGCATCCTGGACTGCCTGATCAAGCAAGCCTGTCTTTGAAGCAGTGCAAGCAGAATGCTCCTGAGAAGCCAGGAGGCAATCTTTTGTCTCACCGGCTTTGGACATGAAATCAGAAGAGATCCATCCCTTGAAAAGGATTTCATGCTTGGTAAGGTAGAGGGCCAACAAGAAAGAGAAAGCTTGTTGGGGGAGGGGTGAGAGAGAGAGAGAGAGAGAGAGAGAGAGAGAGAGAGAGAAGCTGCAACATGGGCTCAAACATGACCATCGGGAGGATGCCTCAGGATGGGGCAGTGCTTTGTTCTGCTGTGTGCAGAGTCGCTATGAATTGACATTGATTGCACTCATTCAAACTCATTGCCATTGAGTCCATTCTGACTCAGTGCGACGCTGTGGATACAGTAGAACTGCCCATATTGGTTTCTCAGATGGTCCCTAATTATGTGAGTAGAAAGCCTCGTGTATCTCCTGCGAGCTGCAGGTGGTTTTGAACTGCTGGCCTTGGGGTTAGTAACCCAATGTATAGCCATTGTACCAGCAGTGCTTCTACCCATTGGAACAGACTTTATGACACCGAACAATCAGATACACACATCCACATACATATATATTCACGAGGGGGCTTACATTTCATGAATTTTATTTTTTCATATACTTTTCCAACCCTTCCTTTTATGTGTATATGTATATATTATATATGTACATATAATTAATAATGACTGCTACTCATTATTAGTAGTTTCAAGTCTATCTCCTCTAGCCACCACTTTACAACTTCCTAGCTCCTGCACTCTGGTACCTAGAGACCTACTTCTATCTGGGATTTGCAATATGTTGAGGGATTCATCTTTCCCTATTCTCAAATCCTTCTTTCCTCTGCCTCTGGCTTGAATTGTAGAATTATAATCACTAATTTGCATATACCATCACTTCACTTATTTCTCTTACGCTTTACGGTGTTCTTTCTGACTCTGCCCCTGTGTGGCTGATTATGGCTGGAAAAATATTCATATACACACAGATTGACTTTAAATTCATGACCACTAACTTTAGGTGAGCTCTTAGATAACCTTTTGATTTTTCTTTTGATTTCTCACTCTCTCTATCTCCCAGTAGAGGCCGTAGTTCTCAGAGAAGATTTTGCCTTTCGGGAACTCTAGTACACTTCTGGCTGCCACAATCTAGAAGGTGGGGGTAACACTGGCATCGAGTGAACAGATGTCAGAACCACTGTTCAACATCATGTCATGCACAAGTAATATTACTACTGTACAGACAGAAACTACATTGGAATGTTAATTTGAGGGAGGGAGGAGTTGTGAATAAAGCTTTCCATTCCTACTAAAATAATCTTCAAAGGCCACATCATAGTTGGTGATGTTGACTGAACATTTTGAGATCATTCTTGTTTTTGGTCCTAGTGCCATTATTGTTGTTGCTCATTGTTGAGTCGACTTCAGTTCATAGTAGCCAGTAGTATAACAGGATGAAAACAGCTGGATTTGGATATGGTTGAGCCTATTGTTGAGGTCAATGTGTCAATCCATATCATTCAGAGTTTTACTCATGCTTTCTGACTTTACACAAGCTATATTGTTGTCCCTCTATACCATCTGGTAAACCCTACATGACAAGTAGAACTGCCACAAAAGGTTTCCCAGACTGCATTCTTTGCATTTTTCCCTTTGTGAGTAGTTAGTAGGTTGGAGTAGCTTACTATTTTGTAACCACATTTTTCAGTCATTGCAACCCCCCCCCCCACCAAGACTATAAATTTTTTCTACCTGTGGAGACTTCCTAATTCCTACCTTCATGAGTTGCCAAAAGGATGATGTGTATCCTTTTAATAGGAAAAAACTAGGCCGTGTTTAATTTGCTCAGTTGATTATGAGAGCACATTCCTGTTTGGAAAGAGAAACTGCATAAACCTAACACTTAAAAGAGTTTCTACCTGATTCTTTATTTTACCATCATCAATTTGGGGCAAAGGATGACAGTATTCACTTTGTATGCCAATGGAGATCAGAGATTGGATACCGATGTCTGATGATTTACACCAAGTCTTTGATTTTGTAATGTTTTAAAGGACATTGATTAACTTTTATGGGACTGCTTTCCAAGAGAAGTGAGAAAGACTTGTTGTATGGAACAAACTCAGCGAAAGATATTAACTTGCATGGGAGTCAATGAGCACAAAAGCTGTCGGTCATTAATCTGAATGGCAGCTGCGGGTCATCAAATAACTCTGAGGAAGAAAGTCTAAGAATGTCTGAGGAAGAAAGTATAACGGCATCCCAAAAGTCTTTAGATGATATTTTAAGGTAGGTAGACAATGTGATCTCGTAGTGTGCCTAGGTAAAAGGGAAAGTAGATTTTGATGAACATGTAGCACTTTCAACTTCAGGTGAGACCCTGGAGAATATATTACTATACTTGGCTTTATTTTGTGGTTCATAGGTTTCGATTTCTGTGATTGTGCTTATATCAAATCATGGCTTGTTTGGGTACCAGTTCTCACTATCTTTACACCACCAGAACTGGAGTTCAACAAGATTTCATATGTAGGGAGGAGTCTTAAAATAGAGGAGTCTCATTTAAATGGTTAAATGTTCAACTGTTATTGGAAAGGTTGGAAATTTGGACCCACCAGTCTTGGAAGACAGGCCTGGGCATATGCTTCAGAATGATCCTAGCCTTCAAAACCTTATGGAACCCAGCTCTGCGCTGCACACTTGGTATTGTCATGAATCTGAACTGACTCAGAGATAACTAACAAGAACAACAAGATGAGCACTGGCATCTCAACTAGAATCACCATTAAAATAATACATTGCCCCTCACACACACACTCTTGTCTCAACCATTCTTTCACTATGAGCCAGAATGAACAACTTGCTACCAAGTCCTGGGTCATCACACAAAAAAGCAACGATGGCTCATTACTACAAAAATGGCTGCTTGCAGTCATACAAATTTTGTATTTTGGGCACTTGGTGTAAAACAGTGATTCTCAACCTTCCTAATGCGCCCCTTTAATGTAGTTCCTCTTGCTGTGGTGACCCCTAATCATAAAATTATTTTCTTTGCTACTTCATAACTGTGATTTTGCTAATGGTATGAATTATAATGTATCTGATACACAGGATGTATTTTCATTGTTACAAATTGAGCATAATGAAAGCACAGTGATTAATCACAAAGCAATATGTAATTATATATTGTGGAATATTTATTTCTAACTACAAATAAATGAGATTTTGTCTTGAAGCAGAGTGCCATCCTTTTTGACAGTGTCACTTGTATAGACAGTTACACCCCTACTTCTTCCCAGTGACATCCTTGTTTGGACTTGCACACTTCTAAAGGTGAGTGAGACTTATAGCCCGAACCAAACTCACTGTTATCAAGTCAATACTGACTCATAGGGACTCGCGGTGCGTTTATGAGACTGTCACTGTTTAAGGGAGTTGTTGTGGAGGTGCTGGTGGTTTTGAACTGCCAACCATGGGGATCATTGCCCAACATACAGCCACTACACCACGTGAGCTCCTGTATATGGTTTACATAGACTATAAATACATAATTCCCTAGGTCCCTAGATCTACTTACATAGATTCAGTTGGGTACTCTCCGTTTGCTTTTCCATTCTCTGGTCTTCTTCATTCAGCTCTGTTCACCAGAAGGCTGATCTTTTTGAGTTTGTTATCATTTAGGGACTCTTGACTCTGGGTTATGAGACTAGAAGTATCCATAAGAGATTGGATGACTGGGGAGAAAGTTGTTGAAGTGTTTATTTCACAGCCTGTGTTAGTCTGGGTTGACTAGAGATTAAGTAATCGCCACACAGCCTTTTCCCCAGAACATTGAGGGCAAGAAGGATTGTGCTTCTTTATCACCTCCTGTCCAATATCTCTTTCCTATAGTAAGAACTTTTTTTTTCTCCTTTTCTTTCAAGTTTAGGGGGATAAATAGTCTCAGGACTGGTAATCTCCGGAGCTTCAACATTCTTTGTGGTTGTTTTAATTCACTGATTTATAAATTGTGTCTTCACTAATTTTAGATCAATTACTCTTTTTGAGTGTGCTCTCCCTACCTCACTGGGACTCTTGATCTATATATCTAAAGACTTCTGTGTTGCATTGCCATACCTAATTTAAGATCACAGTCGTAGTTAACCAATAAGGCATATAAAAAGAGATTTCTCCCAAAATGGAAGCAGTCTTCACAGTCTCCCCAATACATTGTGCCATAGAAACATGCTATTTGAGGAAACTGAAGGGCACTCCTGACACTCAGGGCCTTCACATTGAACAGACTTCATCAACTTGGAGAAGAACAAGGAAAGGGCACAGAAACACTGAGAGAATTGAAATGTAAATGATTTGCAAGCTGTGCAAATATTATGCATGTCCAATATCATAATACATCATGCAAACAACCACATACATCTATATTATTTCCAAAGCACACGCCTCCCTAATTCTCTCCTGCTTGAGAAACTTTTGATGACAAAGATCCTTCTCTGAAGACTTTATGTTGTGTTCTTTCTTCTCTTTCACACAATATTGGAGTTTAATGTACAAGTGGGTTAATTAGGCACTGCAGTTTCACGGAACACTTTCAGTGTAATTACGTCCTTATACCATTAGAAGTTTTCTAGTCTGGATGATTAAATTGTATGGTTCCCTCATGTCTTACAACTTTTTACTGGTGTTATGGAAATGTTGGGTCAACTTTGCTGTAACTCATTGTTTAAACAAATGCTCTAAGCTTTGCTGTTAGCACATTATGACTCTAGGTTAATATCTGTGATTGGTTACCACAAGATGGTAGACTTAACCCTCTGGTCTTTTAGTTTTTCCTTTCTTGGTACCCAGATTTAGCATTAAATTCCATGGTCAAGTTGCCATCACTGTAAGCATTTCAATCTTATATAAATACTGCATTCATTCCTAAAGTAGCAAATTTTCTTTTCTTTATTCCTAGATAGTAAATGTTCTCTGATAGTTTGAGTATTTGTGTGTCTCTTGCAGAAGCCATCTCGAATTTTTTGCTTTTCTTTTCCCATATCACTATTTTGGGTCTTTCAGCGTTAAACATACCCTGGCCCTTCTAGAATCCTCTATGGATCCTGTATAATTTCTGAATTTTATTATCTTCTAAGTACTTTATATTTTTTGACTTTATTTCTTTCTAAAGGGAATACACATTTTGGCTGAGCCCTGGTGGCGTAGTGGTTGTGCGCGGGACTGCGGCCCACTGGGACGGAGGTACAATTCCAGCAGTGGGGCTGGGCCTCCTACTCCCATCACCGGAGAGCAGTGATGCCAAAAAAAAAAAAAAGAAAAAGAAAAAGAGAATACACATTTTAATCATTACTTTTCTTTCTTTAAGTGATAAAAAATAAATTTCCAATTTTTTCTCAATATAAACTTCCACAAATTTAAAGCCCACTTTACAGTATAATAGTGTCAATCTTGGGAGATGGTAGAATTTTAATTCCTATGGAAGTTTGAGGAGAGGAGTTTTTATCCTGGAACTCAGTGAAGATACCTGAAATGTGAAGTCATAAACAGAATGATATCTTTTCCAGTTACTATAACACAGTCAGAAAGAGAAAGCTTATTCATGTTCCAAGTTAGCATGCATGGATGCTCAATTATTTAGCACCTGTGGAGAATTTCTCGCTATAATGTCATCAAATGGCATTTGTTAAATGACCACAGAATCATGAAACATATATCAGTCATAAAATAGCTCATGCTTCAAAAACATTGCTGATTAAACACTAAAATATATGCTGTTATCATTTACTCCAAAATTTGTTTTTCACTAGCTCAATTAGTTAAAAGATCTCCACTTTCATTATCTATCTGTACTTACCTATCAAGAAGTATTTATTGAGCACTTACTATATGTCAGGCATTGTCTTATGCACTGGGGACACAATGATGAATGATAAAGTCATAGTCATTGTTTTCTCAGACCTTCTTGTGGAAGAGACAGACAATGGATCTAAATAACAGTGTGATAAGGTGAAGTAGGAGAAGTCCTGCTGGTGAAATGGGTAAACATTTGGCTGATACTGAAAGACCAATGTTTAGACCGACCAGCAGCTCTGTATGCTGAGCAAATAAACAGAGCAGCTGGACTATATGAAGAAGAACGAGCAGTAGGGCAGGGGAAGGCTTGCCCAGCACCTGCGGTTATGCAAATAATGCCACCTTACAACAGAAGTAGGCTGCTTTCTTGCTATTGGTGGAGAGAGGTCACAGAACTCCTTTGCAGTGCAGCAAAAAGAGAAAAATAATCGCTGTGAAATCTAGCAAGAGGACTAGGAGAAAGTGTATGAGGGGTCAGGTCTCTGGCCATGCAGAACAAATTAGGAGGACCTGGAAGGAGTTTACAGTTTTGAATTAAATAGGTGAAATTCAGCTGAAGTAATGTTTTGGTTTTTCTTCAGGCGACCTTCATGTTCCAGTTTTTACCCCTAGATTAGTGTGCATACTAAATATAAATCACGTGTGTCATTATATTTCCCCAAGTTCATAAATAACTATTCTTTGGTAGAAGAACTTTGACCCTACACAGGGTCCAAATGTAATACAATGGTCAAAATATAATATGAGGGAAACTTAGGGGAAGCACTGGCCCCTCCCTGGATGAGATCCAACAGCACTGTGGCGTGGTGGAGCTTTTCTTCAGCTCCACGTGGCCCATTCTTATTGGTGGCTGGACTCGACGGCATCAGTCTTCCTGTGAGGGTGGGACAGGGAGGGGGCCACAGCTGAGTACTGGGGGCCAAGTCTGCTAGGGACAACCATGTGAAATGGAACGCTCTAAGCCAGAACTTCAGTCTTTTTCCTGACCTGAAGGGGTGCTAGGGTCCCAGTCTTGCCATTTACTGGAGTTGATTTTCCAAAGCACTTGGCCAGGACCAGATTTCATGGCACTTAATAGAACACTAGGCTTTTCTCTGGGTGGTCAGTGTGCAGTCTTCTGAACATGTCAAGTTAACAATGATAAAGCAATGTGTCACTGATTTTCAGATATGGATTTGATAATTTTATTCTGTTTGTGCATCAGTTAGCCTTATAACAGGTACAATTGAGTTCTTAGGTGTGCTTTTTTGTACTTAAAAACAAAAACAAAACCAACAACAGACTTGTATTTGTTTCCTTGCTCCACAAGTAATACCTGCTCTGTAGAAAAATTGGAAAATTCTGGTAAAAGAAATGAAAAGAGTTTTCTCTGCCACATCTTTTTTCTTTCAATATATGGACAAGTGCATGCACACATATACATACACTCACACACATACACATGCACATGAGGTGGTTCACAAGAGTTCATGGAAAAGTACAATTGAAAAATAATGGATTTTTTTTCATGAAAATTTTTTTTGAAGGACAGACACAACACAATTTTTATTGATTATCTGAAACTTTGTGTACAACAAATATGCACATATGGAAAATCTTAGAGAATATTAGGAGCTACTTGTGATTTATTTTAAAAGTTAGATTTAAAATATTTGTAATCTAAAACATGCAGCTCAAAATTATAGGACAATGTTGGTGATAATAAGTTAAATGCTAACAGAATTTTAATGCAGTTAGAGAATTCTATCAAATGATAGACTTATTAACTAAGAAATGGTATCTAATGGTCCGGAAAGCCCATGCTGTCATCAGGTAACCAGTGTGAGTATGGGATCATGATGGAGACTGTGGTGATAGACATGGGGTGTTGTTCTTGTCGCTCGCTGTTGCTGAATCATCAGACCCATCTTTTCCTGTTGTGACTAAAGTTTGCCCGAGTGGGTCAACATTAACTGAGGAGACTCCCAAACCAAGGCTTTGCACTCTAATTGTGGAGGAAGCATTTCCCTGAATAGAATGAAATGACTTTGTTGAGTCTTCACATTATTCGTTAATGGTCTCAGGAATTTGGACTCTCATCTTGGGAGGCAAGGAGTTTGGGGACAATGTGTGCTGAATACAGTAGATTGTTTGAGAAAACAAAATCAGATTTTTCTTCTTTCCTATCCATAACTAATGGCTTTAAAGAAAACAGTACACCTCAGAGAAATCATTGACTCCCAACTACCTAGAAGCATTGCAGGAGTAATTTCTGGGAAGAAGATGAAGCACTTTTCCTACAATGCACAGAGATCATCAAAGTCTTGTTCTTGAATGATGAAGTTTTTTGGTGGCTTTTCACTGGTCTTTAATATTTAATTTTATTGACACTGTGCAGTACTAAACAAAAGCATTGCTTTGAGAGTTTGAAATCTAAATCTAACTGCTCCCAAACATCAAAGAAAGGAAGGCCTTCAGGAATGCCAAATTCTTTAAGATGCAGAGGAGGCTAGCCATATCTCTTCTATTCAACCTTCTTGTCAATTCTGGCAGCAACAAAGAATGTCCAAGTAGCCTTCAAGATCAGATCTGCCAAAATAAACAAGAAAAGAAGACATTTTTTGAAAGTGAGACATTTTAGATTAAATGTTTATTCTCTAAGTTTTGTGCATGCGCTATGCAGTCAGGACAGTGTCCCATTTAACAAAATTTTAGTATATTTGTGGTTTCAATTTAAGCAGTTTTATTATTGTGCATCACATGGCTAACTAGTGATTTTTAAATGCAGACTTTTTGAAAGGGGATGTAATTCTTTTTGATCACTTGGAGGCACAAATGTGTATAGCAGGTTTTGACCAGGGAGAGGAAAACCAGTGCTCTGAGTAACTACCACAAGAGGTAGGTTAAAAAAATCATCTCATTCTAACAAAGAATCTCATTCTAGAAAACAAATAGAACAGATAGCTTTTCTTTTTTCAATCACCTCAGCTTTTCACTCTCGAATGGAAAGGTGTTCTTTTTGAAGTGCACTTTTTATTAGCCACTCCCACCCTACTCTTGTGATAAAAAAATTCTGCCTTGCAAAGTAAAGTGCATGCTCCTTGGTTTTTAGGATCTATTTCTGTCTTGGATTCAAGTGCAGCATTTCCTGATGCAACTTTTCCCTCTGCTATGGTAAAAGATAACGCTGAGGACACAGAGGGCTCTTAGGAATCCGATGGGAGGCTGGCACCTAGAACAGGCATGAAGGGAGGAGGGATGGCCTTCCATTTTGTATGAAGTGTTCCATTGGTGTTGGCCCACAGATGAAGGGGTCTGGAAGCCATGAATAGTTCCAACTTAATTATCACCCCAACCTTGGTGGTGCAAATATGCCTAGTCACACTACAGAAGAATGAAAAGTGACCTGCTTCTGTCAAGATTACGACCAAGGAAACCTACAAACTATTCTAGTCAGTGGCACAGGGGGTTGCTGCAAGTTGGAATGAACTTGAGGGGAACAGGTAAGTCTTGGTTTGGGATCCACTTTTTACTTCTATATAGAAAATGAAGTGAAACATCTTATTATCTGATTTTGAGGGACACATTCTGGAACCTTGCGGCTTCCAACGAGGTTCAGGAGAACTGTTCCTGTAGAGAAGGTTTGAACAGACAGTAGGGTTGGGTGGATCAGAGAGAGGTGGAGAAGAAAGTGACATTTGTGTTGTGTTCTATAATTCCTGCTCAGTCAGTGTACTAGTAACTCTTTTTCTTTTTTCTTCCCCCCCCCAACCTTAACTCTAAGCCCAGTAACACTCTCAATTGCAATGACCTCTTTTCAATTTTAACTATCCTTCCCTTCAGTGGCCAACCCAACCCAACTGCCATCTAGTCAATTCTGATTCACAGAGAACCTCACAGGATGGAGTGGAACTATTCTTGCAGGTGTACTTTATGGGAGGAGACAACTATCTTTATCCTTCAGATTGGCTTTTGGGTTTGAATTAGAGTAAACAGCATGTCTCACCTACTTTGGCTTCTCTATGGCCAAGAGGCAAAGACCAGGCATGCATCCACATCTGTCCTTCATTACCTACTCTGACACCCGCCTCACTCTATTTCTATTCTGTGTTTGAGAAGTCATTGTAATGGCCACACAGCACTCACAGACAGTGCCCATGATTAAGGGATCATTAGGGGAGTTAACAGGTTACCTAAAGTCAGAATCAGTGAACACTAAGGGTTCAGGCCATTGGTCCACAGGAACAACTTTTCTCAGCTAACAATCCAAGTCTCTCTCTGGGTCTCAGCCTCCGAGCGGTGTGGTACTTTTGTTTACACCTTCACGGGCCTGAAAGCTACACTGTCACTCTACCTCACTGTCCCATAGTCTCAATGCTGTTCCTCTAGAGCTGTCCCATTGTTTCCTGGTGCTTCTGGTCTTGTCTTACACCAATTTGGACAGAGCTTGGAAACATGATCTTCCAATGGTCTTGGGCTTTTTTTTCTCTCAGTCTGAGATGGCTTTTATACACAAAGGGATGGATTTAATGGAGGTGCAGTTTTTGTCTTTTAGCCAACAGTACCCCTCCCCCCCAGGCAAAACAAAGGATGATATCTTAAGTCACAACTTCTAGTTAAACAGTATCTAAAGACACCCTCAAGGAAACAAAAGGTGTGATTTGGTTCCTATCCTCTACCCTGGTCAGAATTTAACCCGACCTTTTTCCTGTCCATTGCAATGATAGACAATGCCCTCCACAATTGGATCTTAGCCACAGGTTGATATTACATGCATCAGGAATTATGAATAAAAGCGTTATATTTGTCAACTATATCTCAGAACCTCTGACCTTGTGGCCAGTAGCCTAGTTTGTAACCAACGATGCCACCCGGGCTACAATGGCCACGTGGATACCTTTTCCCCCTTTTGTTCTTCTTGTGGAACCCTTAGTATGGATATACTCCTTTGTTCACTAGCGCTTATTCTCATAGGTCTCTAGCTCTGCCATCCCCACTGCCTTCATATGTGGACATTATCTTAATCTAAACAACTTGAACTGATCCTTATACTTTCAGTGTATCAACCCCAGGTTAGCTTTACTTTGCTTCTCAATGGAGCCTAGTCTCTGTGATCAATCGTTCCATACATTGTTCCTCCAGCAGCACATTTCACACTCCATTGTTTTAAAGTTGTACCTGCCGAGCAGAATCTTCTCCAAACAGGCCCATCCGATGACATCTACTTTGCCTTTCATAGGCTCATCAATTTGTTTTCAACTCAGCAAAATATGGCTAAGTCCTATTTAGTATTTTTTTTTAAGATCAACATATAGCCTTTTACATTTAGCAAAATTGACTCCTGTATTAAGTGCTTGAGCAGTAAACTTCAATTTGAAGGCAAGAGGATGGGGGAAAAAGTGTTAAAATGTTGTCCTGCAATTGTCACATTTATTTTGTCATAGTCTGTCCCATGAACCCAACACAACCTTCCAATTTGCTATGAAACCCTCTCATCTCTTGTACTATAAAATATTGACACTTGGATGTATGGATTATTAAAAGAGTTGTATATGTCCCCAATAAAATGAACTAAAAATACTGACACTTAAGTAAAGTGACAAATGTGGAATACAGGCATGTGGCTGTTAATGCATTTCAAACGATTATCACTATTCCTATCTGAAATACATAAAGCTATTATATGAAGCAATCCCATCTCAGATATGGTCTGGATTATGTAAGCCATAGCATTTCATCTAGAGTTTCATAAAAACTTGTGTAGATGCTGGACTCACTTGCTTTCTTGCATTAAAGCTTGCAGGCATGGGAAATAGATTCTAAAAGTAAGAAAACATTTACTGTAAGTATAGAAATAGAAGATGATCATCGCCAAGTGGTTGCCTGGACTCCTCACCTGGCTTCTCTTGGGAAACACAGGAAACAGAAAAATGAGAGATCAGCGCATAGCCCAGACACAGCCCTAGGCTAAGATTTGCTAGGTTCATGACCTGAACTTGAAATTCTCGCATCTGCCTCTGGAGAGACAAGAATATTAGAGCTCCATAACATTTCTTCACAGTCTCCCAAAGCAAGCCCCCTCCCATTTCCAGCATGATGTATGTAGGAAGTTGTGCATTGGCCTGTGACCTGCAAGGTCAATAGTCCGAACCTACCATTCCCCCTGTGGGAGGTGTGGCTTTCTGTCCCTGTTAGGCTTTCCAGTCTGGGACAACCATGAGGGAAGGTCTTCTCTGTCTGGTAGGGACTCTGTAAGTCAGGATTAACTCGAAGGTATTGGATTGGTTTCATTTTGGTAGACAGGCTGAACTCTTTGCTTTCCTTCTTGTTCCCCATCTTTCACTTTTTGTCTCAGCTCAAACACTGCTTTCTTCCCTGGTCACTAATGGAAAGGCCAGGTGCCTCCTCCTAGACTCCCAGGACACATTCGATGTACCTAATGAGACCATCCACTCCTTCCATTGGGTTTTGCATATCTCTGTTAAGCCTGGTGGGGCAGGAGTTGTCCCACTAACTTACAGGTCAGCGTTTCAAACACACCAAATGCCCTCAGGGAGCATGTTGAGGCTCTCTGCCTTTGGGAGGATTGGTATTCTCAGAGGCACCACATAGGGTCTTGGACCTATAGGACTCAATAGCTTGTGGGCATGAGGCAGATAGGTTTTAGTTGCTGACCAATGCATTTAGTGTCCAGGAAACCCCACGTGTGCAGGGTAGAACTGTTCTGTAGAGTTTTTTACCTACATGGAGTTGTATTGTGTTTTGGGGCATGTTTGTGTAGCAGTTTAGATTCCTCTTCGGTGGTCTCTACACAGGTTGTTTGGGGACAAGGGTGAACTATTTTACAATGCCTGATCATGGTAGTCAATTCTGATGATCATATTTTTCGGACCATAGGATGCACTTCTCCCCCCCCCCCCCCAGTGGAGAAAAAATGAACGGGGTGTCTTATGATCTGAAGATGTGGTACATTTTAGCATATTGATACTATTTGGTTCAGAATATTTTTTTTCTTCTTGTTTTTCTGCTCTAAAAACTGGGTGTGTCTTATGGTCAGGTGCATCTTATGATCAGAAAAAATGGTAGCTTGCTCCTTCTTCATTCATCTAGTTTCCTTGCCCCCCCACCCCCCGACATTCCCATTTTTATTTTAAATGAATTGCTTACCATTGGTCCATAGACTTTTCAAGGTGCTCACATGTTGTAAACAACTAACCGGGCCTCTCTTCTGAGGCGCCTCAGGGTAGTTTTGATCTGCTGACCTGTTGGCTGCTAGTCAAGAGCTTAACCATGGGGGTCACTCAGGGATTCTCTTGCTGAACTCTATTTCATTGAATTGTTTCCCAAGTGAAATAAAACAAAACAAAACACAACACAAAGAAACAATCCCCCTCCCCAGCTCACCCCAAAGGGGGAAAAGAAGAGTTTTGTGATTTATTGAATTTTGGAAGCTCTGGATAGCTTCAGCTTCTTTTACAGATTTTTAATTTGAGTATTTGTGCTTTAAGGCCCTGAGAACTAATTCGGGAAAGAAGCTTGTTTTTCACTCAGGGTTTCCAGAAGTGATCAGTCATGATCACTCTGGGGGGACATTTGTCTGCAGATGTCTAGGAAACCACGTGGAGAATGCTGACTGGGGACCTTGCGGTTTGGTTGATTTCCACAGCTTTGGTACTGAGGAGCCCTGGTGGCACTGACTGGCACGGTAGTCAAGTACTGGCCTGCTATCGGCAGTCCATGGTTTATACCCACCAACTGCTCACAGGGAGAAATATCGGCTATCTGTTCTGTGACGATCAACAGCCTAGGAAACCCCAAGGGTTTGAGTGGACTCTGTCAGAAGTGGGACTTTTCTGCAGGCGGTAATCATTTGTATCGCCGATGCTTGGCACAGGGCTGGGCACACAGTAACGAGCACTTCATAGAATTGTTTGTGGAATAAGAACATGGGCATAAGGAGGGCAACATTTGTTTGAAACTATCCCCGAATCTAGTACTATAAAACAGCACACACACACACACATTCAATCTCTCTCTCTTTTTTTAAGGCTCACAGATTTTGTGGGCCAGGAATTTGAAAAGGGCAAGATGAGAAAACCCTCCCTCTGCTTCATGGCATCTGAAGCTTTTGCTGTAATGACTCAAGTGGCAAGAGGACCTGCGATGACTTCGACGATGGTAACTTGACCCATGTCAGCGGCGCCTGAGTTACAGCCTCGTGCCTCTTCCACATGATGGACTTGCTGTCCTCGGTTGTTTTAACAATGAGACTAAGGATTCCAAAGACAAGCATTCCCAGTCACAAAGGCAGAAGTGGCCAAACCTTTCTGACCCCAGTTCTTCAGAAACCCCAGGCACGCCGTGGGCCATACAACCAGGCGTAAAACTGGCACGACAATTGTAAAACCGGGCAAGCTATTATTTGAAATAGGGATTTAGGAGAAGAGAGGGTTTGTGTGGTTGGAGACAGCAGCAAACAAAACATTTCCGGGTGAAATCCAATGGCGCTCTAGGTAGAATGCCCAAGGGTAGAGATTACACTGTGTAATTTGACAAGAACAAATGCTATTCTCTAGTTAAAATGCTTTCCCCACAGGGAAGGAAAGAAGACACAGTAATAGAGCTCTGGGTGACGCCAACATTTAAAAGGAATTGAGGATGCTGAGAAGATGTCGCAACAGAGATGGGGAGAGGGTGGACGGGCGGTCCCACAGAAGCTCTGGCATTCCATGAGCAGGGCGGACCAACGTTTCCCACACCTCAGAAACTTCACGTGAATCAGGTCTGAAAAGCGACCAAGAGATTTGGTCATTAGGGATGACCTTAGTAAGAGCAGCTTCGGTAAAGAGGCCCTGGGGTTGTGGTGGAGGGCAGACGTCAGGCTGGTCGGAGTGAGCCAGATATTGAGGAGCAATGTGAGGAAGCAGATGGAATGGCTGTAGGCTCCACTCCCCCCCCACCCCCACCCCCCATCCCCGGACTGCATTCAGGTGGTGAGCAAGCTCCCTTTCTCTCTCCACAAAAGCCTGTCCTTGCGATTTCACTAGGGAGTCACATGGCACCTCAGTCACAATTGTTACGGACGTGTAAAAGTCCCTGAATGGAAAAAAGCTTTTAGGAGCAGAAGGCAGCCAGGATGGATCATATAACAGCCCAAGGATGTGACACATCCCCAGATAAGTCTGAAACCACAGCCAATAATGAACCCTGGAATCTGCCCGGGAGTAGCTGTTAGGAGTAGCAAATACACTTCCTCTGCTTGGCATCTGCTGGCTGCCGAGAGGGTCAGTTTGCAAAGTCAGATTTCCTGAAGGGGTAAAAGTCAAGATGACTCTGGTACTATGAAGCTGTGTGTACATACATAGGGGAGTGAGTAAGGAGTGTTGGGACAGGGAAGTGCTATGTCATCTTACACATTCTACGAGTCCTCTGGACTTTTCCCCTTCTGGAAAAGGTGAGCATGATTCTGCAGGGGGAACATGTCAGTGCTCCCTTTTCTAGTCTTTGGGACTGTAGCACAGTTGTCGGGAGCCAAATGATGCAGTGGAGAAAGTGTGATTTGAAGGAATTTAAGTGACTTATGAAAGTATCCAAAGCTCTTAGGTGATAGCATATTACTGTAAGTCTGTATTACTCTTAATAGCCCTTTTCTGTTATGTTTTGTAATCCTTGTCCTATATGGCTATATTTTGATGTGAAGGATTTTTTGTCCTTTTCCCTTACCTCCCATTTCTTCAGTAAGATAAACATCATCTTTTAGATCTTTTAATCGAAAAGATTCAACACATGGGAGTGAAGAGTTTTTCCACTGAAAATATAAAGGCACACCATTACCAGAGAGCGAGAAAGAGACAAAGCTGCATGTGTCCTCAGAAGAGTCCCGGCTCAACAGCTGAGTGGAAACTTTAGCCTAAGTGTATGTTCATTGTGGCTGGTGGGCTTTGATTCCAGCGACGTGGGGTTTGACTGCGTATCCAGTTTGAGAGGTATCCTTTTGGGAAGAGCAGTGCGCTCCAGTGATAAAACGTGCGATGTAAAGTGATCTGACTTGAAGGCCTACGGAAAATTAGGAGCCTCATTGTACAGCTCCTGTCTCTTTTGCTCTCGTGGTGAGAGAGAGAATGCTAGAATATCAAGTTCATGTCAGAAGCTGTTTACCTACTAGCAAATCCTAGCCTAGGGCTGTGTCCAGGCTCTGTCCTGATCTCTCATTTTTCTTTTTCCTGTGTTTCCCAAGAGAGGCCAGGAGAGGAGTCACGGCAGCTGGCTAGGGAGGTCTAGAGCTGGATCTTTGGGGATTAGCTCATTCCTTTATTCTTACTTTGACAATAACATCTTGTCTACCAAAAGCTTCTCAGGCCTGTACTTTGAATGCCAGATTCCAGTTTGATTCAATGCCTGGACAAGTCTTAAATAAACCCACATCAAGCTGTGGCTTATATAGTAAGAAAAAGTGGATGTGATTTCTTATTACAGGGAGTTCATGGTACATTTCAGATATGTCTAAAATTGGTTTACATGCAAAAATATAAGTAAAATATAAATTTGAGGCATTTCTGTTGAAATATGTGTTTTATAATCAGAAAAGTCATGGTCACATTGATGTAAGTTTAGAGGGATATTTTAGAAAGAGATAGCAGTAAGGTGAAGCAAATGAGAAAAATCAGAAACAAAGATTTATTTGTAAAATGGTTACATTCTATAGACTAGACAAACATTTTTGAGCATTTTTTTGGCAAACTAAAAAGGTACAATTATTGGTCCTTTGCATTGCATTTACATTTTTTGCAGTGAAGACCACGTGGACCGTGGTCATCTGTGATGGCATCAAGGGATGGAGCGGCCCAACAGATACACCGACTTGAGTCTCTAGAGAACATAAGGAGGGTGGTCTCTGATCCTTAAGCATGGGGGATTTAATTTAATCACAGGGGCAAGAACTGTGTTTTGTGTGAAGCAGGTGTTCACTAAGTGCTTGTTGATCATAATGCAGCTCACATCTGAATTTGTGAGACTTTTTTGGATCCCAAATTCCTCAAATGCTTCCCCCTTGCCCTGGCTGTTTTCTCTAAAATTTAACTGGAATGTTTTGTGGGTTATACCCACAAGAATGGCTGCTTGAAACCTTGGAGAATTCATACTATGCCTATATTGAGAAAATGTCATGGGGGCTATTTTTTCCTTCAGCTGCCTAGGAGAAGAAAATAAAGTTAAAAACAGCTCCTTCCCCCCATTTTTCCCTTAACTATCAATTTAGGCAATATGTCTGTGCACGTTGGCTTCTCAATATAATGTCATTTAAAGCCAACTCTTTCTCAATGGAAATTTGTGGGTCTCTGAATAGAATTAATTTTTATGGAATTATATTTCTAAAATGCACCTTGTTCATCTGAAAGCAAGAATTTGGGATCTTTGGGAAAATAGGCAATCCGGTGTTCAATAAGTGTTAACAGCAAAATCCATGGGCTTACATCAGATTTCTCCTGAATAATATTTGTGGCAAGATTACATGGAGGATGAGATTATTTCTAAATTTATATTTTAAGTATTTAGACTAGTGGGAATCCTTTACGAGATTTAATTGTGTTTTTTTGGGGGGGGACTTATTTACTGCTAAAAACCTTTGAAATCACAAGATACATACTTAGGAATAGATTATACTGGAAGGAGCTCTATACAACCGAGCTTCTGAGTACTTGGAGGAGGAGAAGAAACATTTCAGATAGAGGGAATGGCATGGGCTCAGATGACAGTGTGTGATGGTGCCCTAAAGGCAACTATGCACATGGATATGATGAGGCACCACAGGAAGCATGGTTCAAAGTGTGCAGGCTCATCACGCCAGGCTTAGGAACATGGATCTTAATTTCTAGGCAACTGAAAGACAAATTGGAATTATTTGAGAAAAGAGGCTGTTTTATGGAGATTGCTTTTATTTGAAAGGAGACATATTGGAAAGGTGACCAGGATTCTGAGGTAGAAGGAGGACCAGGGTTCACTTGGGTACTGTTTTGGGGAATAGAACAAATAGTGGTAATTACATGAATTATGGCCAATATTTAAACAGCTAGATGTCTAGAGCCCCCATCCAAATGACTCTTGGCAACCTTATATAAAAACAAATTAAAAGTTTCCTGGTCTTGCATTATTGCCCAAATCACCAGACTATGCTTTTAACCATGGGGCATATTGTGCAAAATCATCTCATCAGGGTTCTTACTTGTGCTTGCTAACTGTGTAGTTCATCACATAAATCTTTCTCATTTGGATTGAGTCTTTCAAACGACGTATCCAAAACAAGTGATTTGGATTATATTCTGTTGTGATCCATAAAGATTTTCATTGTTGATGTATATTGTCATACATTGCCACCATATGACAAACTATCAAATGGGTGGTTGAGATATTATTTATTGGATAAGAACAGAAATAGCAATTTTCTGGTTAGGAGGGCATCTGGTCTGTTGGTGTTGTCATATAAGCTTTCAATGACTAGTCAAAATATCAGTATTTCAAACCTATTTAGCCACTCCTTGGGAGAAGGTTGGTGACATTTGCCCCTGCTAAGGTTTACAGCTAAGGTTACTGTGAGTTGGCATTGTTGCAGTGATGTGGGCTTTTGTTTGCTTGTTTGCTTTACTTTGTGTCAGGAATTCAGGCTAAAGCTTTTGTATGAATCATTTTATGTAATAGTCATAACCCTTACTATTCTTGTCTCTAACTTATAACCAATGAAAAGGGAGCAAGCAGAAGTAGGATGATTTGTCCAAGATCACACCATAAAAGACAAAGCAAGAACTAATAAGTTTAACTAAGGAGACCTGGTGGATCAGTGACTAACAAAAGGTTGTTGGCTTGAACTAATAACAATTTTGTGATTTGCTTCTGTAAAGACTCAAAACTTTGAAATTCTTATGAGGCAGTTTTCTATGTTTTATAGTATTGAAATGAGTCAGGAGTAATGTGTAAGCAATGGGTTTTATTTAGATTTGAATGATATTGACAAGTAAAGCTTATGTTCAATTTGAGACAAAGGCATTTGTGTCAGGCTGGGTTGACTAGAGAAACATATCCAGAGATACACATATATGAGCATACTCATATACTCATATATGAGCAAGAACTTTATATTAAGAAGTAAGCATGCATCAATAAAACATCCCAGCCCAGTCTTACCAAGGCCATAAATCTGATACTAGTCCATAAATCTCTCTTCAGACTCACACAGCCACATGCAATGATGCACAATGTAGGAAGATCATAGACTAGTGAATGTAGACTCTGTGGATCCAGGGCTGGATCAGGTCTCAACGTGACTCATCAATGGGAAGGTGAAGGCAGAGAGAGAATAGGGCATGGCAGGGGGAGGTTCCCAGGACCCTTTTCATGTAGAGGTCATACCTACAAGGACATAACATCAGACTGTGATTTGATTGACAGGCTAGCTTTCATTCCCGCACTTCTCTATATAAAGCTGACATAATAAAATTATGTAACTACCACAATATACCTTTTTCTTGTTTCTCACATCTTGTCTTAAGAGTCATCAGTACCGAGAATACTGACATAGGGGAAAGTACATAGTTCTCTATGTTGAGGTTGAGAAAGTTCTAAATTAGTGACAAGATAATTTTGACTCCTAGAGTTAGTGTCTTACCTAACTCCAAATAACTATTTGTTTTATGAGACTCAGCTTTCTTCTCTCACTCTCTCTTAGAGTCATAGAATAATAGATATATGAATTCAACAGATTATAAATATAGAGCATGTGATTTAAGCCCAAAGACTTGAGTTCAAGTCATTATTTTAATTCAAAGAAGCTATATGTCTCTTTTAAACTATTAATTAGGCTGAGATACATTTAGAATCATCAACTTTGTGTTTAGCAGTATAAATTACTAATCAGCACCCTCAAAAGTCTAACCTTCACCTACTCCTTTCGTGTAATGAATGTTAATAACCCCAAAAGGGAGAAGAGGGATACTTTCATCCATTACACCAAAATTAAACCCTTTTCCTGTCTTGTCCATTCCTTTCTCTTTCCTTCTTACTCCTCTGGAGCGTTGTGTTTTAATTTCCCATCCATACAATGGTTCTGCCGTAACCCACTACTCCCAGGATTATGGTATTGATGTTAAATCATGTTCAAATGGAAGGTAAGACTGGTATCTGACCTCCTATGACTACACAAGGGATAAGGAGACTCCAACTTCACATCAGTGAAAGACTAATTCCTTGGAGGTCGAGGTTAGATGTGCCTGCACCCTCTAACCTTCCTAACCCTAGTCTGCCATGGGCAGTCCCTCCCATGGCATTTTATGTCTCGGCTGGGTTGAATAATCCATTTCAAGAGCCATGAGGAACTTGGAGAAAATACAATGATAGGGTTTATTAAGAAAGTCAAAAGGTTACAATTGAGGATCTTAAATAGCCGTCTTCAAGTCAGGAGTGCCTCTTTACCGTCCTGTTTACAGCTACCCTTTCTCTCTGGCCTTCAGCCCTACACTCATGTTCCCCTTTGGCCACCACTACTCAGGCAAGTGTTATAAAGTTCCTTTAGGACTGCCAGTGCATGCCCATGGACTGTCAGAAAACCAACAAATCTATCTAAAGAAACACAGCCAGAATACACTGTCGGCTGGTGACACTTGATCTCAACAATTTTGGACATGTTATCAAGAGAGACCAATGTCTAGCATCATACTTGGTGGAAGTTCAGTGAAAGAGAGGAAGACCTTCAAGGAGACGGGCTGATACAGTGGCTGCACTAATGGGCTCAAACAGGACTGGGCAGCGCCTGGTTGTTCTGTTTTACATAGTGTACTCTGAGTTGAAATCACTCCACCCTTAACAACAACGATGTACATTTAAAGGTTTGACAATGCATCGAGACAACTGAAGGAATATTGATGAATTATGGCGCAGGCGAAGAATATTGAAAGTACCAAGAGCTGCCTCAAGAACAAATAATTCTGTCCCTTCTGGAGGAAGCACAGCCAACATACTTCTTAGAATTGAGGATGGTGAGACTTTCGATGCTCTCAGGAGAGGCCAGTCCTTGGAAGAGGATAACATGTTTGGAAGAGGATATCATGCTTGATAAAAACAAAAAACCAACTCACTGGAGAATTGTGTCAATTCTGATTCATAGGAGCCCTGGTGGTATGTGGTTATGCTTTGGGCTACTAACTGCAAGGTCAGCAGTTCAAAACCACCAGCTGCTCAGTGGAAGACAGATTGAGGCTTTCGACTCCAGCACAAACTGAAGAGTTATAGTCTTAGAATATCACAAGGCAAGTTCTACTCTGTCTTCCAGGACCACTATGATTTGGTTAAGTAGAGAGTGAGGAAAAAACAAGGGTAGATGAGTTAAAACAATGGTTGGAATAATAGCTAAAATAAAATAACAATTGTAAGGATTTTGTTGCACATAGTCTTTTTATGAGTCAGAGCCAACTTGATGTACTTAATGACACTCAAAATTCATTTGCTAGGAGTTGCAAAGACTATAGTTAGAAGAGTCACAGATCACTGTACCATCTAGAAAGCACATATATATTCACTTATAATGAATTCTCATTTGCATGTAGATAACTTACATAGGTTGATATATCAAAACCCTTTTTTTCCTTCTAGGATCTTTTTAAAATCATTTTATTGGGGGCCCATACATTGCTTTTCATAATGCATATACATATATTGTGCCAAGCACCTTCACATGCCTGATGCCGTCATCATTCTCCAAATACCTGCTTTTCTACTTGAGCTCCTGATATCAGCTTATCTTCCTTTCTCCTCCAGCCTTGCTCCCCCCTCCCCCTCCAACCCTTAATATTTTGTAAATTATTATTGTTTTGTCATATCTTACATTGCTCAGTCTCTCCCCTTGCCCACTTCTCCAATGTCTGTCATCTTGATAGGAGGTTATGTGTAGATCCTTGTACTTGACTCCCTCTCTCTACCCCACCTTCTCTCTCCTATCCAGTAGCTCCACTCTTACTACTGGCCTCTTACCCATCTGTGCTGGGTTCCCCATATTTTCATTTCCTGTCTCGACCAGTGTACCTCCTCCAGTCCAGCTGGATTTGTAAGGTAGAGTTGGGACCATGATAGTTGGGAAGAGGAAGCCTTCAGGAACTAGAGGAAAATTTTATGCTTCTTCGCCACCTCACTGTATCACCGTGGGTACTTCTTCTTGAGATGATCACTGAGGACATGTGGGGGCATAAACAAGAGTGGTGAAGATAGCTGATGGTACCTGGCTATAAAAAGATATAACGTCTGAGGACTTAAAAACTTGAGGGTGAACAAACAGTCATATAGCTCAGGAACAACAAAACCCATCACAGAGAAGCCTGTGCAACCATGAGGTGTGGAAAGAACCAGATATCAGGCATCAAAGAACAAAGCACATATCATTATGTGCCCACTATCCCGACATGATCACTGAAGACAAAGGAAGCAGAGGCAGACAGAGTGGAGGAAGCCGATGGCGCCCAGCTACCAAATTATACAGTATCTAGTACCTTAAAGGCTTGAAGGTGTACAAGTGACCATCTAGTGCAGAAGCAGCAAAACCCACATGGAAGAAGCACACTACTAACCTGTGTGATCATGAGGGGTTGAAGGGAGTAGATATCAAGCTTCAAAGAACAAGAATCACACCCCTACGAATGAGGGGGGGAAAACAGCATGGGGACTCAAGGCCCACTTTTAAACAATTGGACACCCTCTTACAGGGGAGTCGTGGGGAGAAGACAGGTCAGTCAAGGTGCAGTGAGGTGGCGAGGAAGTATATCAAGCCTTTTAAGAAAGAAACAATGTTGTGTTAGGAAGTTGACATCAGGAAGTTATTGCTGATTAACAACCTCTGACAAATATTGTTGGTATTAAGATAATGTCCACACACAGAAAACTAGCTACTACCATCTTTCAATTCTATGCAGAAACACTAATGCCAAAGATGAGAAAATTGAAGGGTTTTTTTGGTGGTTGTTTTGTTTTTTTACCAATTTCAGCAGTCTGAAATTGATCAGACATGAAATCAAGATACATTTATAATTACTGGTGACTGGAATGCAACAGATAGAAACAAAGAATGATCCACCCCCCAAACCAAATCCCCTGCCATTGAGTCAATGCTGACTCTGAAGACCCTTCTGTGGGTTTCTGAGATGGTATTTGTCTACAAGAGCATCAAGCCCAGTCTTTTCTCCCTCAGAGCTGGTGGTTTCCTCTGCTGATGACAGCCCTATCGGTAACTGCTACAAAAGAAGAATCACAGGTGAAAAATAAGGCCTGTCTGATGGAAATGACACCAGAAGATGAATAATAGAATTTTGAAAAGACAACCAACCAACTCAGAGAAATACTGCTTTTTAACAATAGAAGGGGCAGTTATGCATGTGGAACTTACCAGATGGTGATGCACAGAAGTCGAATCCACGATATCTGGTTTCTTGGTCCCCAGAAAAAAAGAACCAAACCAAACTCACTGCCATCAAGTCCATCAATGCTGACTCATAGTGAGCCCCTGGGGGTTTCTGAGACTGTGACTGGGTACAGGAGAAGAAGGCCCAGTCTTTCTCCTGCAGAACTGCTGGTGGTCTCAAACTGCTGACTCTGTGGATTGCAGCCCAGAGTGTGACCATTACACCACCAGGGCTCCCCTCAAAAAATAAAAGGGCAGTCCAAAAGATGAAAGCCCTCCTGCATTCAGCATCATTGCATGTATTTTGTGAGTCTGAAGAGGATTGGTATTGGACATATGGGCTAATATTGGACTTATGGAATTGGTCTGGACTGATGCATTTTCTCAATATTCAATTGTTCTTGTATATAAACCTCTTTTTGTATACATATGAAGGTCTATGAATTTGTTTTTCTAGTCTACCCATACTATCATAGAAAGAAGTTTCACAGAGGCAGAAATCAGAGAGGCCAATATATATATGAGAAAATGCTCCCGATCCTTAGCCATAAGAGAAATGCAAATCAAAACAACAATGAGATACCACCTAACACCCTCAAGGCTAGCCCAATTCAAAAAGTCAGAAACTAACAAATGCTGGAGAGGCTGTGGGGAGATAGGGTCGCTTACACACTGCTGATGGACCTGCAGGTATGTACAGCCACTATGGAGATCAATTTGGAGATAGCTAAAACAGATGGAAATTGAACTACCATATGACCCAGCAATTCCCTTGCTGGGCATATACCCAGAAGAGACAAGCAACAATCCATGACCAGAGATCTGTGCTCCAATGTTCATCGCAGCACAGTTCACATTTGCAAGGAGTTGGAAGCAGACCATATTCCCATCAACTGATGAATGGATTAAAAAGCTGTGGTACATACATAAAATGGAGTACTATGCATCGCTGAAAAGTAGTGATGACCGCATGAAGCACGTTACCGCATGGGAAGAACTGGAGGAAATTATGCTAAATGAAGTTAGCCAAGCGCAAAAGGACATGTACAATATGAATCCGCTGAGATAAGCATATTAATAATTTTAAAATGGAAAGGGGCATCAGGAAAAGCTACTCTATAGATAAAATCCTGGGACAAGGCCCAGGTGATATGGCAGGGACCAGATCAAATCTAAGACTTCATATGGTAGCCATCAAGAGGGGAAGGGAGGCACATGGCGATAAGTAGAAAGGGAAGGGGGCACTAAGCTATCAAAGGGGAGGGTATTGTTTATATCTCCACAGGAAAGAGGGACCAAACTTAAACCCGGAGACCCAGCATGTGAATGCAGCACGACAGCATGGAGTGGAGAACATGTGGAGGGACCTGAGAACACAATCCCAACCCCAACTATAGGGGCAGCCACCTCTCTACCAGAGGAAGTTGCCTTGGAGGCCAGGACTGAAGCTGAAGATTGGGGAGTGAGATAAACCTGACCAGAGCACATGAGAACAAATGAAAGGGGAGGAAGAGAGAATGACGTGCATACTGGTCCACCGAGCCTTCAGGACGATAATCCCACTCAGAGCAGCTACTGCACAAAGAGGACTGCACGGCCGCCCCATTATGAAATATGGCTACCCTTGCTGACCCAAGGCCTATCGGGGTCAGGAAGAAAGC
>PVJH01010599.1:0-72971 GCA_004026705.1 Nesogale talazaci | reverse complement strand
TGCCTAGATGCTCTGCAGATGGGTTTTCGGTTCCCACTGTCTTTCACAGCCTTCTCCAAATTGGTGTTCAAATTTTATTTCTGATACTTTTATCTTCCCCATATTCAAATTTTGTGATTGTCATCTTTGGATCACACTAGCTGGCGTGCTTCCTCCATGTGTGCTTAATTGACTCCTAGCTTAGATGAATGTTTGTTTGAACACAAGGCCTTAAGTCCCAGATACTATTCTGATAGAGAGCTGAGTACCATCTTCTTTCTTTGCCACACTTTGCTGTAGCATTCTTATCTTCAGTGATCATTTTGTGAAGATGAGTATTGAGTAGGACCATAATGTAAGAACCAATTGTTCTTAAGTTTTAGTTAAGATTTAGTGATACCCTAAAACCCCTTCCTGGGTCTTATTTTGTTGACACATAAATCATTCCCTATTTTAACCATGTCAAACATAATTGTACCATTGCCTCAATAATCACTCTCCGACATACATTTCCATCCTGGAATTCTGCATATCAATCTAATCCCTTATTTTATTCTCTTTCTCTATAGGCTCAGTGTCCCTGGGTTTCATTCACCGAAAAAAAAAAAAAAAGGAAATGCGTAGCACAGCTTCAAGTGGTGGACCCAGAATGACTGTGCCTCTCTAATATGTGCCCTAAAATAACCATGCATAAGCCCTTATATAAACTTGCATAAGCATAATATAAAGGAATTTTTGTCACTGGACACTGGAATAAGATAGGTCTTAGTACAGCATACATGGCATTGATGTAACCAGACCTTGTTTTCCTGCCAACACACAGAATACCGCTCTTGGTACAGCTGTCTTCTGCTTCTATGGACACCATGTGCCTTCCAGCATAAGTCCTCAGGTTACAGGTGTGTCTTGTAGAGTCCAGTTCACCCAGCGGGTTCCCCATATGAGATCTCAAGGATGCAGCCTCTGGAACTTGCTGTGAAGCCTGATGGTCCAGGATTCAGTGTCCCAGTGTTCTATGACATCATGAGATACTCCCAGATGCCCCAGGTCAATTCTCCCTACCTGCTGCATGTGTCTAAGGACTCTCTGCACACAATGCTCCTAAGACCATTCTTGCTCTCCCCTCCTTACACCTTGGAGTCAAACCCCCCTCTCCCCTCAGCAGACCTCTACCTGTTTCTTCCAATTTGTTCATTCCCACTCCCCTCTCCTGGGTGACCCCTCCCCTCAGTACGATTCATTCCTCTGACAGGACCACTTCCCTTAGTTTCTGGATCTTCCTCATTTGCTCTCTTATTGGGACTAGGAGCCAATCCTTTTTGCGAAGTGAATTGTTGAGTGTCCTTAAGTCTCCAGGTTAGTATCTTAGATTTTTTTCTTTATATTGTTAACTTCCAGCTTAATGGGGCAGTGGTCAGAGAAGATGTATTGAATGATCTCTGTGTCTCTAAATTTGCATTCTTACTTTGTGTGCAGCATGCCCTCTATTCTAAACTATGAGCCATATGCACTGGAGAAGAATCAGTATTTTCTTTTTTCTGATGGCTGGAGAGTCATGAGACTAAGTTGATCAATTGTCTTTTTCAGTTATTCCACTTATTTATTGATGCTCTTACCTATTGATCTAGCTTCTCTTGAGAATGGTGTATAAAAATCCCCTATTATAATGGTTGATTCACCTATTTCTCCTTCATATCTTAGAGTAGTGGTTCTCAACCCATGGGCTGCAACCCCTTTGGGGGTAGAACCACCCTTCCATGGGAGTTGTCTAATACATCTTGCATATCACATATTTACATTAAGATTCATAACAATGGCAAAATTACAGTTATGAAGTAGAAATGAAAATAATTTTATGGCTGGAGGTGGCCAAAACATGAGGAACTATATTAAGGAATCATGGCATTAGGAATGTTGAGAACCACTGCCTTAGAGGAATTGAAGTTTTCAAGGGTCTTTTGTTGGGTCTTTTGTTTAGTATGGCTATGGATGTTTGGTCTACTATCCCTTGAGAATTATTGAATCACCAATCTTGTCTCTCATATTTCTGTGTAGCTTGAGGTCTATTTTTGTTAGAAAGTAATATTTTCACTCCTGCACTTTTTTATCATCATAAGCTTGGTAAATTTCGTGCCATCCTTTGACTCTTAGTCTATTTTTGTATCTGAGTTTGAGATGTGTCTTTTCAAGGCAGTAGATACCTGGATCCTGCTGTCTAATCCAGTGTGCTACTCTTTGTCTTTTTTTAAGTGTATCGAGACTATTAATATTCAGTTGTAATCAAGTCTAATTTCAGGTTGGTTGCTGTCATCTTTTACTATTTGTGTTGATATTTTCCTTTCATTCCCATTTACAGGTGTGTGAGGAAGTTACAATTGTCTTTGGTTCTCTGTTCACCTATGATGCTTTGGGGGCTGTATCTCTGTGTTTGGGTTTGGGGGTCATGTTACACCTTTTTGTGGTCTCATGTTCCTGTGTTGCAGTTGTTGGTTTTCTGCTCATAAGAATTAGAGAGTATTTTTGTCATGATGGTTTGTTTCTATGAATTCTTTAAATATTTCTTTATTCAAGGAAATTTTCCTTCAAGTTTTATAGAAATCTCTGCTGAATAGAGGAAACTTGGTTTGCAGGTGTTGTCTTTCAATGTTTGGAATATATTGCTCCAATTCTCTCTTTCCTGCATGGTCTCTACAAAGAGGTCTGTGTTTATTCTCATCTGTTTGTTTATATTTGATTTCCCTTTACTCTCAAGCTGCTCTCATGATTCTCTCTATTTTATTGAAGTTGGATAATTTGACTACTATATGTCTTGATGTGTTTTTTTAGGGGGGGGTAGTTAATATAATTGCTATTCTCTCTGATTCCTGGGTGGTTATCGTCTCTTTCTTTGTGATACTAGGGACATTTTCACCCATGAATTTTCTTAGTATATTAACTGCAGAAATATTTGCTTCTTCCTGCACAGAGGCTCTAATAATTCAAATATTGTTTTGCTTCATGGAAGCCCAAATCATCCTCAGGCTTTCTTCAGATTCTTTTGCTTTTTTCTGATTGCATTACTCATTTGCTGAATTCTGTTTAATTATCTTCTAGTTCACTGATTCTATATTCCATTTCTTTCATTTTATTTTTGAGATCCTTCACCATGCTTCTTAATTCTGCTCCCTCATCTCTTAGCTCTTGGTTTTCTTTTGTGAGTAATCTGGTATGTCTCTTTTTCCATCTGTTTTCTGGATTAACCCGCTAATTTCCAATACAACTCTAAACAACATTTTCCTGAATTTTCTGTCTGATAGATTTTAATCCAAATAGAAGGACTACTCCTTTTTTTGAAAAGTGTTGGGTTTGTATCATCTTCAGTGATATTTTCTCTCTCTAGATTATTTTGTTGGGAGCTGTTGATGCTGTTTTTTGTCTGCATTGCATCATGGATCAGCTGAGATGTTTCATTGACTTCTGTGATTTGTAGGGAGGAAGAGGTGGCTCTTCTAAGTTAGGGGAGGATCAGGTAGGTCTAGGAAAGGTCTGGTGTGAAGATGATGAGTGAGTGTTAGTGAATAAGTGAAATAGGTTCTAGGTACTTGGGAGTATATTTTCGTCAGTGATATCAATCATAGGAAGTCTTCCTGTTCAGTCTGTTAGTTTTTAATGAGTTGGTGAAGAGGATCATGGAAGATATGCTTTTACTTGCTAAGTTGAAGGTGAGTGTATTTAATTCAGGTGTAGGAAGCAGGTTCTAGAGGTTATAGTGGTTTTGGTATATGAGGGATATACTATGACTACCAGAGTCCCTTATGGAGAGTATATTTCATGTAGGGTGAGTGCAGCCCTTCAGTTTTTTGTGCTTTTGTCAGACGGTACCTTTACAGTAGTTTGCTGAAGACACAGGGCTCTCCATTCTTAACATGTGGTACTGGTTAGAGAAGAATAACTTAGTGGGTGCTCTAGGGAAGATGGGCTTCCTAGCCGGGGTGAGATAGGTCGCTGGGTTACCCTGATGTACTGAATTCAAATTCCCCTGGAGGGGAAAGGAGTCCTGTGTTTTCTTTCTCTGTAGATATGAATGGACCTACCAAGTACCTGGAGTCAGTTATGTCTCAGGTTCGAGCTGCATTCCTGTCTGTGTCTCCATCTTTGGCCCTCTCCCTAAATTGTTGGGTCTCTCTTTCTGGGAGCTTACTTATGACCTTGATATGAGAAACATCCAAAGGGGCTCAGAAGTCTCATTTTTTATACCAACTTCCGTTCAGATCTGCAGGCCACAGCTGGCTCCAGTTCCAGGGTCTCCAGAAGTATAAGCATTTGTCCTGTTGTCCTAGAGGGGAATGCTGTCCAAATATGGGGGCCTTACGGGAGGGTGGCACACAGGTCATCATGAGTGGTGGCCCACAGATGAACCTAATGCCTGGGTCTCAGTGGGGTGGGGTCCAAGCATTCTTGTCACCTTGGCCAGAAATGCAGGGGACCATGGTATATGTGTTGTCACAGTGGTGGAATCAGGGAACACTGGACATGTTTATGTGGGGATCAGTGGGAGATGGAGAAGTGGGGGTGGGCTGTAGGCAAGATGGCCCAGGAGCACAGGAGGTCTTCCAGATCAGGGATATTGGAGCATGAAACTGGATCACTGGAGCTGAGAATCTCAACAAACCTGCTCCCAAAACCTGTTCCTGGGTTACTAGAGGGGGTCTGGGATGCAGCATGGGGGTCACTGAAGGGGTGGTGCAGGAGCACACACTGTTTGTGTCTCCAGGGCGAAGAGGAGGGAGTATCACAAGGAACTGCAGTGCTCTGACCACCTGAGCAGAAAGTCAGGAACTGTGGTTCCAGTGTTGAAAGGTGGAAATACACTCGCGACAGCAGCACATGTGTTGATGGAAAAAGGGATTTCAAGGGTGGGCAGTACATAGGGGACTCTTTAGGGACAGTGTAGCTGGGGGGGGGGGAACTCACAGAACCACAGGACTCTCTCTGGTGGGAGAACACACGGGGCCTTCGAGTACAAACGCTGGTGCACAGGAAATGAAGGAGAGCATGGGTGCTGGAGAGGACAGCTGCGCAGTTTGAGAGGAAACTGACAAAAGATCCCCGGAAGCTTTGAGACCAAGGTTTGCAGGAGACTCCCTTGAGCTGGCCTGCTCACCGCAGATCTGCAGATCACACAAAGGAAATTCACGAACACTAGCACAACCTCAGCGCCATCTTCCCGGAAGTCTCATTTTTTTATCCCTGCCTCCCTTGGGATGATTTTTACGTGCTACAAGCCAGGCTTTATGGGTTGTGTCAAAGAGCATGTTGTTGCTATTAACTTCCATGGAGTTGACTCCAGCTCGTCACCACCATGTGCACAGTACAAGGACCCACAGACCCGCCCTGCGCCAACCTCACAGGGCTTTGTGCCTGCGTCAATGTCAATCGTCTTTCCTGCCACCCCCCCATCAGCTTAAACAAGCATGATGCCCTTCTCCAAGGATTGGTCTCTCCTGACAATATGTCCGCAGTATAGGTGATGAAGTCTCACTCTCTTAACCTCTAAGGAAGACCCTGGGCTGCCTTCTTTGAAGACATATTTATTTATCCTTTTAGTAGTTCAAGTTATTTTCAATATTCTTCTTCAGCTCCACAATACAAATTCGCCAATTCAATGTTGATTCAATGTTCAACTTTTGAATACAAATTCACCAATTCAATGTTGATTCAATGTTCAACTTTCGTGCATATGAGGCCATTTAAAATACCTTGGTTGGGGTCACACCATATGGCTCAAGTCCTGGTTTTCAGTACTCTACAGAGGGCCTGGGCAGCAGATTTAAAGCAACTCGCCCATTGACCTCTTAACCGCTGTTTCCATGAGCGTTGATGGATTCAGCATTTGGAAGACAGAATCCTTGACAGCTTTGACCTGTGTTGCCTATGGGCCCATGGATGAGGATTTCAGCCTTCTTTCCACTGAGCTTTGATCCAAACAGAAGGCTGCAATCCTTGCTCTTCATTAGCAAGTGCTATAACTCCTCCTCATTTTCAGCAAGCGACAATGTCATCTGCATGCTGTAAGTTGTTAATATGTCTTCTTCCAATCCTGCTGCATTATTATTTTTATTGTAATCCATCTTCTCAGATTACTTTCTCAGTATATGGATAGAATAAATTTTGTCTCAGGCTACAATCCTGATTCACGCTTTCCTGATTCTAAACCATGCAGTATTTCCTTATTCTGTTCACACAACTGACTCTTGATCCATGTGTAACTTGGGTCTTGGTCATCAGTTGTGCCTTTCCCTCTGGTCCCCTGATGAAATGGTGAAGATCTCATTACATGATGATGCATACAACTCCCTGGAGAACTTGAGGTATCTCCTCAAAGGCATACATCCTCCCAAGGGAGAGAAATATGTCTATTCCATTACAAATATTACTGTGAAATGAATGATCAAAACTACAAATATTTTTTATAACTGAACTCGTAGACACTGAGTGTTACTTCCCTTGCTTGTCTGCTTCTCTACTTCTAGCTACTCCCTAAATCTTTGCTCTTTTGTTAAATTCCCTTCCCCCAGGATGTCCTCTGCACTTACAGTAGACCTTCTCTTCCCCTTTTTTCCAGCAACATTTAAGTATTAAAGAAAATGTTCTTAATGTTGTTGGTTGGGCCCATTCCATTCCAAATTACAGCAACCCAACATACAATAATTGAGATGTTGAAGGCCATTCTTGCAGACTCTGTGCTAACACACCCTGTTGAGGACCTTTCTCTTTTTCACTGGCCCTCTACTTTACCAGTCATGATGTCCTTCTCCAGGGAGTAGTCACTCCTCATATCATGTCAAAAGTGTGAGATAATGAGTGTCCCCACCCTTGCTCTTAAGGACAATTCTGGCTGTATTTTGAAGATCAAATCAGAAACAGATTTGACATATTGAACACTAATGGCAGAAGATACAAGGAACTGTGGAGTAGATAAAAGGCAGGGCGATATTGAACATATTTCTCATTTTCATAAGGAATGAATTATTTTGGATATCTCCTGGCTATATAAGAAACTACAAGCATAATTTAAATATAAAATCCATGTTAAGAGTTCTATTATTTGAATGTAGGGATTGATTTTGGAAAGTACGATTATTTTGCTTCAAAAAATTTATTTGAAATAAATTCAAACTTACAGAAAATTTCCAAAATTATGCAAATGATTTTCATGTCCTTTCTACCATATTGAGAAAACCTTAACATCTTACATTTGTTCAACATAATAAGAGAAATAGCATTTTTAGCTATTGTGGCTTTTTAAAATTATGGACAGCAAAGGTATAAGGGATAGAAGGGACATGTCTCTTAAGTTTTCTTTTCTTTCAGCAGCTTCATTAATGGCAATAGCTATCTGAAAAGTAGATTAGTATTATTCAGAAATGAAATTGATTATTTGTAAATGTATATTTTCAACTTTAGTGAAACCAATGTTTGTTTGTTTAAAACTGGCACAGATGTCACAGAAAACATTAACCGGTTTCAGGTCTACTTTTCACCCTCTTATGACCATTCAGAACAGTGATTGAATCTGATGGACAAGGAATCTGGTGGGTTTTGAGGCTTTGACCCTTTTCTCCTTTTTAATGACTTAGTTAATTTTATGGCTATTTGATACTTAATACCTATATCATATCATTCCCTATTTCAATGATGTCAAGTAATGGTTGACATTACAATTGTTCCCTGAATCATTTCCTTAGCACTCTTTTTCTACATGGACTCTTCAACATCTTCTCCCTTTTACTCCACCACCATTACGATAGCCCTCTCTCCTGGGACCCCTAACTCTACTTGCTGTCCCTCGAGGCTCATCACTCTTTGGTTTCTTACACTGAAAAACGGAGAAGCATGTAGCATAGCTTCCAGAGGGGGACTTCCACTGACATAAGCCCTCTGCGCTCCATTCTAATATGAACAAACAAAAAGCAAAGAAAACCATACAAACCCGAAAATCAGTCACTTTGGGAAACCAGATCATGACCAGTTCCCAGTGTAGGCACCTAATCACAAAGTTTGAACAGCTTTCATTTTAACTGTTTTTTGTCATTTATGTTGGGAAATCACCCAGAGAGAAGCGAAATACTTGAATTTGTATTGCTGCCCATCATACCAGAATAACAACAATAACTGTGCAAAAACTTTCTTCTTTTTTCCTTCTTCTTCCACATCCCACATTCCTCACCCCACCCCCCAACAGCCTCCTCTTAGTCCTCAAAGCCTTTTCATGTTATGGAAATGTTTTCTTCTGTTATATTATTATAATGAAATATCGAAGAAAATGTCTGACTTTGTTGAGCATAATGTACTTCAATTGTTTCCATGTAATGAAGTGTTTGACAGACCTACTTGTGTTTAAATATAAGTACCATTCCATTTTTGTATGTTCCAGAGTTTGTTTATCCTATTCTCTGGACAGGGTTTTCAAATTTTTGTTATATACATTACTGAGATAAATATGGGTGTGTATATATCCATTCCTGCTTTGCTCTGTGTTTCTTTACAAGTAGAGGGACTCTAGGATCATATAGCATTTCTGCTCATCATTGTTTATGAAAGTGTCATAGAGTTTTCCATAGTAACTTGATGCTTGTGCAACCCACCAATAACCTATGAGCATTTCAATCACTCTACATCCTCCCCAGGATTTATCATTGTAAGCTACTGAATTGGGGAAAGAATATTGACTAAAACATTCAAAGGGATGAATTGACTTGCAACAATGGACTTAGGCATTGGAACAATTGTCTGGATAGCTCAGGACAGTACCGTGTTTTATTTTGCTATGCAAAGGTTGGAACCAACTCAATGAACACTTAACAACAGCAACATATGCAGGATGTGCAGAGCATATTAGAAGATTCGAAAAAGGGAATTGCCAGTGAGTTTTGTTCTTGTAGGTATATTTAAACATGTAACATAAATCTATGGAAAAATACCTGTTTTCATAATAACCAAAGGAATATCCCTATAACTATGGTGCATTTCTGCTGAAACACTAAACAAAATTTTATAGACGGTCATTTGGTGTCAACCCACCTTTTAGTGCTACCCCAGGCAGTCTGTTCCACCTCCCCAACTCACTCTAAATTCTCTTGTCCTGTATTCCCCTGCTGATATCAATAGTAATCTCTTAGCTAAAGATTAAGCAAAGGACAGACTTACTGAATTTTGCCTCCATTATCATGAAAGGAGTTTTCTTATAATGATTTCCTCAAATATTGAAAGTGTTCTGCTACATAAAAGAGAAATAATATTGACTGTACCAAAATTCCCTCATATTTTGATTTGTATGAAAATTTTTGTGAGTATCCCTACAAGAATCATATTCCCCACACTTGTACTTATCAGAATCCACAAATATATGTAATAGTGTAGTTTTTCTAAAAATTCTTTCGATTAGGTTCACTTAAACACAAACAAGTACTTTTCATACACTTCATCATAATCCTTATGCATTACATTATGTTTATTGGCAACCACATGGATTAATACTTTCTCCAAACTTTTCCTTTTTCCTCCTAAGTATTTTTATGATGTATTTCAGAATTTCTCTGTTACTTTTTTCTATTGTCATAACGACTAATAAGGTAGAGACATATTTTCCTAGACATCCTCTTAATAAAATTTCTCATTTATTTAGAAGATTTCTATTAAGGCCTTAGTTTCATGCCTGTGTTTCTAGCTACCACTAGATGATAAAGAGTCATATTTCTTCTACCTGATCATACAGAATGAAGTATGAAAGCAATTTTCTAACATTAAAGCAAATATTTTTCCACATAGTCATATTTCTGAATTTTGAAATCAACACTTAATATAGATGGGATATTGTAATTTTTTGTCTGAATTCTAAAACTGGTACTCAAACTCACAATTTATGCTTTCAAGTGAAATTTATCC
Organism: Nesogale talazaci; assembly: GCA_004026705.1. Taxonomy (NCBI): domain Eukaryota; kingdom Metazoa; phylum Chordata; class Mammalia; order Afrosoricida; family Tenrecidae; genus Nesogale; species Nesogale talazaci. The sequence goes on along the minus strand of PVJH01010599.1, from coordinate 63,065 downwards.
CATTTCTCAGGTATAAGATTGGAACATTTCCCATGTTTCAATCAAATATGTTTACTGTGGATTTGTTTTGAGTTTTATCCTATCAGCAAATTACATCTCTCAGAGACTAAACAAACAAAAGACTCCCCTAAAACGTTCTAGTTTGTCACGTGGCCCAGGTCTTCTGCAGCACCCTGTAGAAGGCACTTTTGACCTGGGCGTTCCTCAGGCTGTAGATGAAGGGGTTCAGCATTGGGTTGAAGAGGCCATAAAACATTGAAAGAATTTTCTGTTGCTCCTGTAGTTGATCACTGTTTGGGACTAAATAGACCATCATGGCTATGCCAAAGTATAACCCAACCACACAGAGGTGGGAGGAGCAGGTGGAGAAGGCCTTTGTTCGACCCTCCCCAGACTGGATCTTCAGGATGGCACCAAGGATGCGTATGTAGGAAACCAACATGAAGGAAAGGGGTCTGACTAAGATGAACACACAGGCAGCGAAGATAATTATTTCATTAATTGAGGTATCAGCACAGGCTAACTTCAGGACAGCTAAAATCTCACAGAAGACATGATTCACTTCTCGGGGTCCACAGAAGGGCAGTCGTACAAGGAGGATTGTATGCATGAGGGACAAGGAAATCCCACATGCCCAGGATATAACAGCTAGGATAGCACACAACCTCGAGCTCATTATGACGGTGTACTGGAGAGGGTGACAGATGGCCACATACCTGTCATAGGCCATCACCATCAGAATAAAGCACTCGATGTCTGCAAAAGTCAAAAAGAAATACATCTGTGTGATACACGAGGCAAAGGAAATAGTTTTTTCATGCTTTGCAAGGTTTCCCAGTATTGGGGGAACATTGTTGGTAGCGTAAGATAGGTCAAGGACAGCCAGGTGTGAGAGGAAGAAATACATGGGGGTGTGTAGTCTGGGGTCCAGCCAAATGAGTCCCAAGATCATCCCATTTGCCAGCACACTGAAGATGAAGAAGAGGGAGAAGATCCCGCAGAGGAGCAGTTCCATGTGTGCATTGAGGGTGAATCCCACCAAGATGAATTCTGTGATCCACGTGTGGTTGCTCCCCATTGCTTGTGGCAGCTTCTCAAGGACAGAAGTGTGAACATGGATCAGAACATGACAATGAATGACAATTGGGTTTACATACCTCACAATGATTTGAAAATGATCCCTATAGGGTCAGCGCTTTCCCTACATGCATGCTTACCATTTTGTTTTTAGTGTTTCAGTGGCACATTATTTTAAACTTTCATAAAAATGTCAAGGATTATATACAGTCCTCTCTAATTTGCAATTTTCATGTATATTCCATTGCTCCATTTTCTGATGTTTATGTGAGTTATACCTATTTTCTGGACCATTTGAATTTATAGTCCAGCCCTGATGACCATTTATCTTGAACTCTGCATTATTCTTTCCCATGAAAAAGTAGAGGTACCATATTAAGACAATTGAATACAGTCTTGATTGGCTTTTTTAATTGCTATCATCTTCTACCTTTTAATCAGATCCCAGATTATTTCATCACTTTAATCTGATGTAGCTCTGCAGGCCTCTGCCTGATTGGACTTTGATATTAGAAGAGCACATCTCAATGTTTTGTGGGGTGTCCTTCTATTTGGGTTCTGTGTTTGCATTCATAGTCCAAACTCCTTTCGGCAGCGAAAGGAGCTGGGAGAAATAAAACAAACAATGCCCAACATTTTGCCTTCAGTGTTAGGCAGGCAATATTAATGTGTCCAAAAGTTGATGTCACTAACTAGCATCACTTGTTCAGCATGGTGTATATTTATACAAAGTGATACATTATTATGCTTTTACATATTAATTCACAGTTATAATTTTGTATTGATTATACAACTAACATTTAATGGACATTATCATGTTGCTATTTTTTCTTAGTCTAATTTCTGAGAAATATCTTGAGACAGATCCTTGAAGAGGCAATGGGTTATGCTAACTGCAAAGGAAGCAGGTTGCACCAGCTGGAGACCCCATGGGAGAAAGATGAGTCTTAATACTCCTTGTGTCGATTTGCAGTCCTTGAAGCACACGGGGGCCATGCTGCTCTGTCCTCTGGCATGGCCCTCAGTCAGCACGGACTCAATGGCAGCGAGTCTTCAGCATTCTGAAGCTACTATACAAATACCTTGTTTCTCATGAAAATTTTCACCAGTAAATTTTGTACCCATTGATGATCTTCCTTGGGTCAATTATTAGAAAATTTTGATAAATGGGGCTTCTAACTAGAATGATCAATTTCTATTCTCTGACAATCATACTACAATAATGGATTTTATTCATATATCTATCTACTAATAGATCGATGTGGAGTCATGGCTTTTCCTTTTCTCCAATGGGTTAGAATTCACTTTATTAGGAGTACAACTTGGTATCTGACTTCAGTACAAGTTCTCATATTTTAAAAAATCATTTTCGTACTTAGCTTCCCATTTTCAACTTTTGCATTCTATAACTCAGTTATGGACACCATAATTTAACTAAGGAAAGATTTATATTTTTAAACCAATATATCCATCTTATTTAACTTCCTTCATTTAATATTTTTATCATGGATGCTGTCAAGAGTTTAATATTCACATTTAAAAAGATAGAATTTTGGACAATAAAAAATTATTACAGTGAACAATAGATGCTTTACGTGACTTTTAAAAGCAATTCATCTTTACTGACTTCATTTAGGGCCTCACTCCTAATTGATTAAAATGAGAATAATGCAAGCTATCTTGGCTATTATTATTATTGGCGCATTATGTTTAGACAAAACTACTTTTGAAAAGTCAGATGAATGTAGTCTTAATTACATCCTTTTGAAAAATTTTCTTCATATTAAAAGTCATAAACTCATATATTTCTCACTTAAGTGTTCAAACCCTTTTGCAAAAGTTTCTTTATAAAAGTATAAACTTTATCTAAGAGACTAAAGAAATAGTAATCCCAAATATAAAATTAATCACCATTATAATTTGTATGTACAATTATTTATGTAGTCTTATAATGGACATATATATCATAGATATCAGTTATTTCCACATTTATGGAAGAGTTATTTATTTTTTTATCTAGAATCATATGATGTACATTTTCAATGACAAAATATTTCTCTGTATCATACTTTAAATAGATGCATGCTACTCCATTGCATATAAATGGGCATCAATTTAGACCATTATTAGTGTTTATCACAATAAAGCATTCCTGCACTCTGAAAATTGGGGGTGTAACACATGGTCTGTTTGCACGTCTGTAGCGCACAGTTGTATTGGGAGCATCAGGGAGTCACTGGGAGGTGGAATCTGGTTGTTGTAGTTTTCATGTGTTTTCTTTCTCAACTATGTTTGCATATCTGACTTAAAAAGCTTTGTCTTCTCCATTAGCACCCTTTCAAGTTGGGTGTTACAAAACAGAATATCAATCAAGATGGAGTAAAACTCTTCTGCTGCCATAACACTGAAGGAGACATACATACTAGGATCTCTAAGCAAAGCCCTCCACTTCCAACAGGGTCTCTGTCAAAGCAACAGTTCACGGGACAAAACACCTCCATGGTCAGTGTGGTCATTCTCCACATAGGCAGTGCTGAAATGGAGCTATCAAGTGTTCCCTTATTGCATTCATTATAAACAGCAAAAGTAGCCGTCATTCAATTCTATATGTAACTGACCAAATCTTTGTGGAAATAGAGTGATTTCAGAATCTAATTACAATCCAGGCTGGATGACAGCCTGCAAAATCGGGGCACACTTACCTCTGACATGGCCAGCACAAGTGCTATTAAAACTTTGATTTCAGATGAAAGACGTTATGCTGGACTTATCCGAAAAATACTGCATATGTTGATTTAGCCTAGGTAATGTATACAAATTACAATTTCACTGTCATTGATTTGATTATATAGTGCCCCAACAGAGAGAGGAGGACTTCTCCTGTGAGTTTCCAAGACTGCATCTATTTACAAGGGTAGAAATCTCATCTTTCTCCTCCAGAGAGATTAGTGATTTTGAACTGCTGACCTTGCAATTAGCAGCCCAATGTGTAACCCATTATACCATTGGGTCCCTCAGGTAAGATATAAGGTCCTTTAATTTAGGGGCCAGAAGAGAATCTTTATTGCTGGCAATACCTGAACATGATGCCAGTCATGCTTTCAGGTCTTTCTTAATTTGTAGAGTTGTGCTGGCTTAAACTACCTACAACCAACATTTTGGGGAGTGGTTGTGGGACAGATGCTGGGGGATCACAGGACAGAGCTCTGGGCCTACAGGTAAGTCTGCAGGTAGAGGTGTGTGTGTGTCTATTCTGTCTGTCTGCTGCTCCCACTCTGAGTCAGGATGCAATATCTCAGGATGTCACTGCTCCCACAGAGCACAGAGCCCTGTGCTACCACCCTGCGCTGATTCTGTAGCCTGCACTCAGCATCCCGTCCCAGTGCAGTGAGTGCCTGCCCCATAGACGGTAGGAGGCATTAACACTGACTTCCCTTCACGATTTACTCTGTGCTAGAACTGCTCTACAAGATGGCCTGCTCTGTAAGATGCTCTGGATGTCATTGCAGGGGTAACTCCTAAATTAAGAAGTATATCCTCCCCTTGGTGATGATACTGCAGCAGAGTTCTAATTAATCCTCTAATAGCATTACAGATTTTACTCTAGGATGAGTTGTGTCTCTGTAGAGAGCATATACTCCCCAAGGGTCATGAGACTGAGCCAATTTGCCTTCTCCCTAAGGTAAAAAAGGAGTCTCTGAAGCTTCTCTCTGGAGGAGAGCAAGGGTGGTGCCCCATTGTCCTTGGAGGAAAGTTCTAGAAACTGAGGAGAGAAATACAGGTATCACATTCTATCCACTATTTTTCAAAAGTAGACTTTGTTAAAACCTGAGGTAGCCCATTAATACATGACTGATCATCTAAATGTGACATATATTCAAAGAATGATTACTTGTAATATTTATATTGTGTAGTATATCTTATACTGCATGGTGCCACTTATATAAAATGTAGGATGTGCAAATGCATAGAGACAACAGTTGATCAGTGCTTAAAAGGGTAGGTGGGAGGAAATGAGAATTATTGTCCAAGAGGTACTGAGTTTCTCTTTGTGTTGATTTAAATATATTGAACATGAATAATGGAGATGGTTGGATTGCATTATAAATATCATTATACCACTTATTTGCATACTTAAGATTGGTTAAAATGGCAAATGTTACATATATCCCAACATAATAAGGATCTTAAATGTGAGACATATACTGCAAAACACAGTAAAAAAAGTCATTACATTTTTATAAATCTATGCTTTCCTATAATTCCAAAGACAACCGTTAAAACAGATAGGCTGTACCGAAGCCAGGGAAGGAATGATTTCTAACTGCAGGAGAGTGACCTGGATCCAGGTGCTAGAGTAGGATGGTACCTATGGGTATCCACTGGTGGTTCGTTGCTGTAGATTGGTCACCAAAACATGGAAGCATCCTTCCCAAAAAACTAAATGCTGCCTTGTCCTATATCGTACCCGTAATCACTTATGCATTGAATTGTTTTACTCCAAAGACTTTCATTAGCTGATTTTAGAAGGAGATCTTCTTTGCCTTAGTCTACATACAAAGGTCTCTAAGAGAGTTTAAAAAGATTGTATCTAGTTAGATTCACCTTCCCAGAGCTGCTGCTGTCAGGCCAGAAAATTGGGAGGTAAGGTGAAGAGACTGGGAGGCAGACTGCTGAAAGTAGAATCAGAGTACTAGGGTCTGTCCTGAGCCCCACTATTTCAAATTTCCACTCACAAAGTCAACCAAGAACTCAATAAATTGCTGTAGGTTTGGTGTGATGGGCTCTTGGGTTCCAGCTGAGCACCCTAGTTTGGCAGCAAATAGCATTTCCCCAAGACTGATGTCCTAAAGGGAACATGATGACAGACACACAGAGAACTTCTCTCATAGGACTCCGCATCAGAGCTCTCTGCAATGTTACCTGCCTTGAGCTCAGAACCTGGAGCTTGGCGTCTGTGGGTAGCCATTGATTATGAAGCAATGAAAAAAGAAATAATGAAATTTACCTAGGTCAGTTCATGGGGTGGCAGAAAATAAGCAGATAGTCATAGTCTGCGGGAGGAGGGGGGTTGTGAATTCAGTTCCAATCGACCCAGAGGAAAACAACCTCTCTGATAAACTATATCTCCCCATATGGCACTCAGTGTGACAGCCCCCAAATCAGGGCACTCCATAAGCCCTGTATAAAAAAAGAGAGAAAGATATTTTCTCAATAAAACCTGCAAATCCCTAGGTTTCATGGGGGACGTGAGGTGGGAGAGGATATATGAGGAGCTGTAACAAGGGCCCTAGGTAGAAGGAGGATGCTTCGAGAATGTTGATGGCAAACAATTGACGTCTATATTGATCATGATGGGAGTTGTATGACGACCCAATAAAATGATTTTTTAAAGAAAGCTTCTTTTGAAGACTCAAGTAAAAATGTTTTGGAAATGATGGCAACATATGTACAATATGCTTGATAATGACAAAATTAAAGTAAATAAAACATAATAAAAGTAATTTTAAAAGATTAAAAAACCTTTCAAATATGAGGCTTATTATTTAACTCAAAGGCAATTGGTAGAAGAATCCTTTGACCATATATCAGCACGAGGGAGCCCATGCTCAGGAAGGCAAAAAGTGAACGACAGAGCCCAGAGGTTACCAACAAAGCAGAGACCCCTTGCAGCCAGCTACAGCTTCAGGATAACTGAACTAAATTCCAGCTGGTGGGAGTGGGGGAGGGGGACTAACCTCTGAGCTATTAGGGCATCAGCCATTCTGGAGCAAGCTCGGACAACAAGCCCACCTTCACTCTCAGCTGGGGAGGCCCTGCCTGACCTGGGCCACTATACGGGGCTGAAAGACACCCCCACTCCCCTGAGGCAATGCTACAAACAGCACAAGGCAGCTCTTCCAGTGAACACCAGTGCTCCACACCACTGTGGGAACCACTGTCTGGTCTCCACTGTGATCGTTCCTTCGAGGGTCATTCTGGCAGCATCTGTAGGATGCAACACCAAGCAATACACCATCCTGCACCCTGGAATGAGGTTTGGAACTCCTCCAGTCTCATGGTCAGATGATCTAGCTTCCAGAATCTCCTTACTACTCTTTTTCTTCTTTTTTCTCTTGTTCTTTTGTCTTTCTCAGTACAGTTGGTTTCATTGGCCCCGTGATGTTTTTCTCTTTTTCCTTCATTTTTCTTCTTTCTTCTTCCCTCCCTTTCTTTCCATTCATACACCACTGCTGGCTTTCAGGCCACTACCCCCACCTAGAGAAACTCAATCCAGATAGCAGAGGGAACCTCAGGCTACCCTCTGCCGTAGTGCTGTGCACCACATAAGGCAGCTGTTACCACAGCCCTGCACTGCTCCAGGCTGCTGAGGAAACCTCAGTCTGTGCTCTAAGTTTATCTTGCAATCTAGCACAATTCTGTCCAGCACCAGTGGAATCCTGCATGTAAAGGACACACCAACCTGCCAAGTTGTAACAAGGTTTAAACCCCTCTGATCCTACATTAAGATAATTAGGCATGAGCTATCTCTTTAGATGTTTTTTCTCTCTTTCCCACAAGAGTCAATCTTAGCCAGCACAGTTGTATTTTTCCCCTTATTTCTCTTTCTTACTCTCTTCTCTCTCTCTGTTTTTTCTCTTCTTTCTTTCTTCCTTTGTGCTTCTCTCCTCTCCCTCTCCTTCCACATGTCATTGCTGGTTTCCAGCCGCATAACCTCTGCCTAGGGAAACTCCACCCACCCATAGGGGAGAGCTGCAGGCTGCCCCTGTTACTGTACTGCACAGAGCACAAGGCAGTGCTACAGATAGCATGGCAAAGAACTCAGCTATCTCTATTTTTCTTCTCTTTTTTTCTTACTTTCTTCTTATATTTTTCCCTACAGCTGTCTTTTCTAAATTTCCTACCACAGTTTCAGCAGATTCAGCTGTGCTTTTTTCATTTTTAAAATTATTTTAAACTTTTGTGTTTGCTTTTCTGTGTGTGTGTGTTTATATTCTTGGTCTTTTTTCTCCTTTCACTCATTTGCTTCTCTTCTCAGTCTCTTTCCTTACACAGCTGCTTCTGGTCTCCAAGCCACTCCCCTCCTTCTAGGGCAATTCTGATGGCCTAGTTGGGGGAATTCCTGCCCACATTTGTTGACCGTCCTCCACCAAACCCCAAGGGGATGAGCGATCTCCCCATTAACAGCTGGAAGAACTTCAACCCAACCTCAATGGCAATCCCTTCAACTAGGGTAATTCTGTCTGTAATCTTCAGTGCTCTACATCAAGGAGGGTAAACCCACATAACGTGCGTGGAACTCCAGTTGCAGCAGGACACTTGACATACCACCCATGGTTCTCCAAGCACCGTGAGACACACCATTAAGATTTACTGAGAGATAAACCAGTAAAATGCCACCCTCATGGGCCCATAACTGACCAATGTTAACAAGTCACAAAACCAAACAATGGAATATTGGTCCACTAGTGTAAGAATCAAACCACAGGAAGATAGTGTGGTAGCCTGACCATCAACCCCTTACCCTTCCCCCAACCCTTCTGTGTGCAGCTACCTGCAGGTAGTTTGTAGAAGCTCTCATACAAGCTCCCAAGAGAGAGCCCAGTGCTCTTCAACTCTGGAAGATGTCAACGGGCTTATCAAAAACAACACATATATAGCAGCCAGTCTGATACACTGTAACAAAGACAGGAGAAAAAGAAAATGATGGAGGAAATAGTCATGAACCTAACAATTTATATAAAAGGAACAGATATAGACATGCCACAGAAAGAAATGTTCAGAATGCTGCTTGGTGTCATACATGATGTGAGGGAAGCAATGCAAAAATGAATGAATTATAGAGGAGAAAAAGACAACACACTGAAGCGAAATACAAGACTTAAGGAATAAAATAACAAAATCCAGTGGCAAATTAAGAGACTGCCAACAGACGTCACAAGGCAGAGACTCACACCAGTGAACTATAGAGGATAACCAAGCAGATCTCAACAAATGGGGAAAGCAGTCAAAAAACAACCAAAGAAGCTGAAGAAAACCAGAGAGCCATGTCTGATGCTACAAAATGGAGCAATATTAGAATCATTGGACTACCAGAATAGGACACAACATAGAAGACAAGAGTGAAAATAGTCAGGGAATTCTTCCCCAGCTTAACAAATGAAAACGAGGCAACCATTTAGAAGGCAGGAAGAACACCATCCAGACTGAATCTAAATAAATCACCAAGGAACAAAGTTGTTAAATTATCCAACAATGAGAAAAATGAAAACACTATAAGAAAAGCTAGGGAAAAACAAATAGTCACTTTCAAGGTACCCAAATAAGAATATGTCCAGACCTGTCAGTGGTCATGATGAAGAGGAGAAAATGAAGTAACATATTTCAAAGATCAAAGGAAAATAACACAAACCACAGAATACTAGGCCCGGTCAAATATTCTCTTAAGATAGATGCAGAAGTATGGGTCTTCTCAGTGAAGGAAAAACTCAGAGAACACAAAAACAAAGAAACCCAGCCCTACAAAAGATCCTTGCTGAACCAGTATGGACAGAAGATCAACATTCACCAAAAGTAAATAAAAGACCACCACATAGAACAACTCCACCCATAGGATAACAAAGAGAAAACAACCCATAAATTAGTATTAGCTCACTAATGGAAAGAATACAAGAATGAAATATACACACACACATAAACTGATAAGATAGATAAGGAGGAAAGCACTCAACCAAAAAGGTTCAGGATGATATCTGAGTCCACAGATGGATGTAAGAACACTGAACATTAATGAACTCGGGCATTAAAAGGCAACGGTTAACTGACAGAATACACAATCACTCGATCTGCTTACAGGAGACACATCTCAAGTTTTCAGACAAAAATAAGTTGATAATGAAAAATTGGAGAAAATATACTAAGCAAATGTCAATGTAAAACATGCAGTTCTAGGAAACTTAATCTCTGACAAAATGGATCTGAAGCTACAAGCCATATCAAGAAACAAGGAGGGGCACTTAATAATGCTTAAGGGAGTAGTAAACCAGGAAACAGTGAGCATAATAAATATATTCACAACCAAGAAGAGACATGCAGAATTTGTAAAACAAACACTCAAAAATGAAAAAAAAAAAAGAAAAGAAATCACAGCCATAACCATTCTAGTTCATGACTTTACACTACTTGCTGAAAAAGACAGAATACAGTGAAAGAAAGTCAACAACGTGGCTAGATATCTACACAGCACAATTGGACAACTTGACTTGACAGATATTTTCAGAGATTTCACCATAATGCAAAAAAAGTTTACATTCTGTTCAAACGCACATGGCACATACTCGAAGCTAGACCACCTACTGTGACATGAGCTAAACCTGAGTAAATTCAAGTACATAGATATTATACAGTTATTTCGCTCTCATCACTGTGCCATAAGGCTGGAATTCAACAGAAGGACAACCAAAAAACAAGGATACGCAATTGGAGGATAAGCAATTATAGCAAAAAGAGTGGATATTGGCGCAGAGCAGAAATAAATTTGGGAAGTTTCTCTGAAACCAGTGAGAACGAAAATGTGATGTGCCAAAATTTTGGGATATAGCAAAGGCATTTCTCAGAGGGAGGCTGATAGAAATGTACGCATACATGAAAAATGAAGAGAGACTTGTGGTTGATATGTGGTCACATAACTTACACCAATTAAAGCAGAGTCAACAGAACAATCCTACTAATAGCAAGAGGAATGAAATAAAATGAGAGCTCAATTACAGCAGAGGAAAAATAATGAAACCGCTAAAATAAATAATGCAGCTACAAGTGGGTTCTTTGAAAGGATTTCGAGACTTGATAGACCATTAGCAAACCTAAAGAAAGGGAAGAGCTTATTTCAGAAGCAAAGATGAACAATTAAACAGGGGACTTTACAATAGATCCTATTGAAATCAAAAGTATAATTACACTGTATTATAAAGTCCTGTACTCTAATGAATTCTACAACTTGGAAGACATGGACAAATGATTGGAAAAGCAGTTTGTTGGTTTCTGGGGCCAGGGTTCTGAGCAGCTATATTGCTGCTTTTGCTTCTCTCTCCTCTCTCCGTTCCAGGACAGTCTCAGCTGCCACAGAGCAGGGTTTAAACCCCTCCAGTCACACATTCAGGTATCTGGGCTCAGTTATATTGTTACTTTTGTTTCCCCAACGTTTCTCTATCTCTCTCCAGCCCCACCATCGAATTTCAGCAGGCTTAGGCTTTTTTTTTTTCATTTTATCTTCCCTTTTCTCTCATGCCAGTACCAACCACCAGATACACATAACTTAGCCTAATGTATGTTCTCCTGCTCTCCACCCAACAGGGAGAATTCCACCTTCTGTAGCATAATCTGAGGGATGGAAAAGCCCACCCCCCGTCTGTCAGAGGATATCCCTGCTCAACATCTTCAGGGAAAATTCAGCCTGCCTCTACTCTGCAGTGCTTCACATTTGGTTGAAAAATCTTACCCACATTATTAGGGGTAAATTCTGCCTGCATGGCTGGCACAGCTTCTATCCATCCTCTTGGTTGCACTTGACTGAAGAAACTTCCTCTCGCCTGCTGCAGTGACTCAATAGGCCAAGGCAGCTCAACCAACACTGGCCATCCTTCAACACTGCTACAGGAACGTCTTCCCAACCTCGAAAGTGATCCACTGAGCAGAGCAGTTTCAACCAGCAATTCAGGGGCTGTACACCAAAGCAGTCAGCCAATGCACCAACCTTCTGTTTCATTCCCTTTTCAGTGGGCACCTCCACACACCTGCTGTGACACCCCAAGCCACTGTAAGTCACACCATCATGGCTTCTTGTAGAACACTACCCTTTTAGGTCCACAACCACTCAACCAACATCCCTTGAGAGGATCTCCCAACTTACCCTCTAAATAACAGAGTGCTGTTTGAATAGGGGAAGAGTGAAACCACAGGAGGATAATGTGTTAAACCAATTACACAGTGAAATTAGCTGCAGGGATTAGAAGAACCATTCCTATGAGTTGCCTAGAAAAAAACCAGTGCTTTTCAAATCCTTGGAAAATGGCACATGGCTTCTCAAAAATACACAATGCAAAAAAAAATCAGCACCAGTGACCTCAATGAAAAAATAGTAGAAACAGAAGACAGTGGCAGAAGATGTCCTGAATCTAACAATGAGCATAGAAGAAATCAACATTGCTTTGCCACAGAAACAGATGTTCAGAATGCTGCTTGGAGTAATACAGGATATGAGGTAAACAATACAGAAAAAGGATGACATGATAGAGGAGATAAAGTCCGTACACATGAGAGCTTAGGGATGAAATAAAATAAATCAGTAGCAGACTCACAGTTTTCACCAATCAAAAGGAGGAGGAGGCAGAGAACCGCATCAGGAACTTAAAGGACAGTGAAGCAAACTTTAATAAACACAAACAAAAATCTAATAAGATCACCAGTGAAGCTGTAGAAAACCTAAGAACTATGTCCGATTCTGTGAAGAGAAGCAACATCAGAATAATTAGATTAACAGAGAAAGACACAACAAAGAAGGAAATCTTCTGTAAGAATAGTGAGAGAATTCTTGGAGGAAAGCTTCTCCAGCTTAATGAATGATAAGCAGGAAACCTTTTAGGAACTGAAAGAACACCAGTTAGACTGATTCCCAAAAAGTCACCAAGGCAAGTAACAATTAAACTATCCAATTTTGAGGAAAAGAAAATCTTGAGAGCAACTAGGGACAAAAGCAATTTTATATAAAGTTTACCAAATAAGAAAATCCTCAGAGCTATGAGAGGTCTAAATACAGGCATGTACATATGTAAATATATTTATATATGATGATGGGGAAATATATTTATGTGACTATATTTATAGATTTAGAATTAAGATAGCTGATGGACATTGGACCTCCACTCAAAGACTCCCTCAATGCAAGAACACTTTGCCCTATTACACCAGCATGCCATGACACACGCCTTCCTGACAAAATCACTGAAGACAAATAGATGCATAAACAAGTGTGATAGAGAAATCTGATGGTGCCAAGCTATCAAAAGATAAAGGGTCTCAGAAGCAACAAAGTTCATATGGAAGAAGCACACCAGCCTAGGTGATCAAGAGGCGTCAAATGGATCTGGTACCATGAATCAAAGAACAAAAAATCACCTGACATGTACATGAGGGGGAGTGCAGATTGAGGTCCCAAAGCACACCTGTAAGCAACTGGACATCCTGAGAGAAAGGGTCGTGAGAAGATGATCCAGTCAGGGTGCACTGTAGAAAAATAGTGTATTAACTATCTCATGGAACGTAATATTGCTGGGATGAAGAAGAGGTCGCCTGATGTGGTGCATTACATAGCAGGGTGGGGGGCGGGGAACAGCCCCTAAGTCCACCAGTTTAAACCCATGAGATGATCCATGAGAAAAGATGAAGCTTCCTCCTCCTGTAAAGAGTTATGATATAATTGTTTTGTGTGTTCTCTGACTTGGTGTAGGCAAGATACCCTGATTGAAGCAGCACTGAATTATACCTAAAGGAGAGGTGCACCTTCCACTGAAGACTGGTGCCTCCGCACCACCAATCACTTCTTGAGAGAAAGACATGACATCTGCTTCCATAAAGATTTATAGCCTTGGAAGCCCTCTCAGGCAGTCTGTCCTGTCCCATAGGGCGACTGAGTGGAAGACAATGTGGTGGCCTGTGGTAGGACTTTGTCTGATTACAACATGACTTTAGTGGATTCACACTCCTTGACTAAGGGAGGCGTTATTTATTGTCTTTCAAGTAGTCTTACATCAATTACTCATCAACTCCCTTTTGTTTCTTTATTATTGATTCTTTTTAACCCTAACTCTCACCCCCAAATCTCTTTTTCTGTGTAGCAAAAGTCATGGATATATGAGGACAAAGATCCTTCGGCCTAAAAAAAATAGAGCAACTACAATTAAGCTGTTGCAAAGTTGTTTATACATTGAGTCGGTTTGCTGAACACCTGATGCAGTAAATCCTACCCACTGCCTACTCCATACGAGAAATGTAAGGCATGTCTTCTGCTAAAGCCTTACAAGCATCCCAAACGGATGGAGCATCAATGTGAGTAGGAAGTGGCTTGGTGGCAGAAAGTTAGGTTTCAGCATTACAAATGCTGTAGCATATTACATTGCAGATAAAGAAAGGACTTGACTTTCAAGTCAAGTTAAATTGACTTTCATATTTTTCTCAATTTAAGGCAACACTACTTCAATTTAATTTTGCTAATTTTCAACAATACTTCTAAAAGTGGCATAAAGGTTTTGCCCTCAAGTCTAAAGAGAGCAAAACTGTATGCTTAGGCAATTATTTTTAAAGCAAAATGTATTCTGTTCTCAGATATTGAAAAAAGGTGAAATAAGATGGTTTCAGTAGTAAGAAATTTTGCAGATGCATTTTTTTCCCTCAAAATTGGGTAAGTCACCATCGTAGTCAGTTTATTTCATAGTAGGTAAGTGCAACCATCTTCAAGAATAACCTGGAAATTGTCATTGTAGGAACGTATGATCTGGAAACTGAAACGACTTCATTGTTTTAGTAGGAAATAATGGTGAAATGATTTTCAACTAGCTTTGAGCTTCCATTGGAATCATGTTAACACATTCCTTCTAAGCAGCAAAGAAAAGACCCAGATGATGCTATGTTCCCTGGATGAAGGATTTTATGGGATATGGTGAGAGCAGATATTTCTGAGCAGAACCAGAAAGGATCGGTGTGTCATGGGACAAGGGACATAACATCTCTGGAATCACTTTCTTCCATTGTAAAGGAAGAAGTAGTTTTGGGTGGCATTTAATTCCCTTTCAGGTTGGCACACAAAGCCAGACACACCTACTGCTATGAATGTACCCAGGAGGGACAGAAACAAGAAAAGTTAGAGATCTAGGTTCTCACTCAGTGGGCACCAGATGGTGCCCTGTGGACCCACAGTGTAAGCAGACCATTGGCCACAGTAACGGTGTTTCTCTCTTCCTTGCTAAACCTGATAGTCCCTGCCAGCGTCAAAGTCTCCCCGAGGTAACCACTGCTCAGAGTAAATGATCACTTACACACAGAGCTACAATCTCTGGCATTTCCTACCAATTAGCCTGAACACACAGGAAAAGTTCTGAAGGTGGTGAAGTGAAGAGTGGGGGGGGGGAATGCCTGTCCTTGAAGCAGGGCCAGTGGACCCTGACTGACACCCTTTCTCTCTTGATAACTGGATTCGAATGCAGCGGTGTTGAGGAAGAATGTGGATCGGCAGCTTTGTACTCCACTTATGTATAGATGAACCTCTCTCCTAGACATATACATGGAAACCACGAAGAGAACTCCAAGGACTTATCATGCCATCCTATGGCAGGCTCAGCAGGCAGAATGGAAGCTACCTTCATCCTTTGGGTTGCCCATTTTTGTCACCCTTGTTTGTCTTCATTCAAAGAAGAACACATTCAGGAAAAATGCAGAAGCATTCATACTCTTTAGACCGATGTTGGCAGGATTTCAATGTTAGAAGCCAGGTTCTATGGATTATATCGAAGTGTTTGTTGCTGCTGCCAGCTTCCATTAAGATGATGCCAACCCATAGCAGTCCTGTGCATAATATGAGGACACATTACCCAGACCTGCACCATCCTCAGAGGTGTTTCTCTGCCTGAGTCAGTTGTTGAAGCCACAATGTCAATCCATATCATGAAGGTCCTTCCTCTTTCTTGCCACCCCTCAGCTTAACCAAGTATGACGTCCTTCTCCAACGATTGGTCACTCCTGACAATATGTCCGAAGTATATAAGATGAAGTCTCGCTCTTTTAACCTCTAAGGAGCCCTCCGGCCTTATTTCTTTGAAGACAGATTTGCTTGTCCTTTTAGCAGTTCAATTATTTTCAGTATCCTTCTCTATCTCTACAATACAAATGCATCCATTCTTCTTTGGTCTTCTTTACTCAATGTTCAACTATCATGCACATGAGGCCATGTAAAGTACGTTGGTTGGGGTCTGACGCATCTTAGTGCTCAAAGTACCTTCCCCATTTTCAATACTCGACAGTGTTGGCCTGCAGGTTTAGCTAAAGCTAAACTTGTCTTTTGATCTGTTAACTGATGCTTCTCAGCATTGATTCAGCACCTAAGCAAGACAAAATCCTTGGCAACCTTAACCATTGCTCCATTTGTCATGGGGATATTGATGGGTCCGGTTATGAGGATTCTAGTCTTCCTCACACTGAGTTTTCATCCATACGAAGGCTATAGTCCTTGATCTTCATTAACAAGTGCTATAAGTCCTCCTCGCTTTCAGCAAACAAGATTGTGTCGTATGCACGTTGTAATGCTGTTAATAACTCTTTTTTCAATCATGATTCATTATTTTTTTTCTTACTATCCAAACTCTGAGATTACTTGTTCAGTGTATGGATGGAATAAGTATGAAGAGAGGATACGACCTGATCCATCCCTTTCCTGACTTTAGACCATGCACTCTTTCCTTGTTCTGTTCACACAACTAACTCTAGATCTATTTGTAACCTGAGTCTTGATCATCAGTTGTGTCTGTCCCTATGGTCCCCATGTGGAAAGGTTAAGGTTTTATCACATGATGATACATAGGACTCCCCAGAGAAGGTACTAGGGTCACATCTCAATGGCATACATCATCCCAAGGAAGAGAGATATATTTACCCCTTTACAAATATTACTGTGAAATGAATGATCAAAACTTCCATTTTTTATAACTTTCTACTCATATTGACTGAGTTTAATTCCCCCTGTGCTCATCTACCTCTCTACTTATAGTCACTCTCTAAATCATATATATACACACATACATATGCATGAATCTATATATATATAAATCATTTTATTGGGACTCTTAAACTTCTTATAATGATCCATATATCAATTGTATCAAACACATTTGTACATATGTTGCCATCATCATTTTGAAAATCTATTCTTTCTACTTGAGCACTTGGTATCAGCTGCTGTGTTTCCCCTCCCCCCCATCCTCTTGACCACTTGATAATTTATAAATGATTGTTATTTTCATATCTTATACTGTTCACTGTCTCCCTTCACCCATGTATCTGTTGTCCATCCAACTTGGGGAGCGGGTATATGCTGATCATTTTGCCCAGTTCTTCACTTCTTCCCCCTACCCTACTGTTCCTCAGAGCTTTATCTGTCATGGATTCATATGCCGATAGCTCTTATCTGTACCAGTGTACATGCTCCAGTTTGGCAGTATTTGTAAGGTAGAACTGTGGTCATGACAGTGTGGAAGAGAGAGCATTAAATAACTAGATGAATGCTGTGTGTTTTGTTGGTGTTACACTGCACCCTGGCTGGCTCATGCCTTCTTTGCGACCCTTCTGTTTAGTGATATCCAATTGACTACAGAAGAAATTTGGGTCTCCAAACCAAGTCCCCTTGTTCTCAAAAGTTGAAGGTGTCTGGCTATTAAAAATATAGTATCAGAAGCCTTAAAGACTTGAAGTGAAACAAGCAGCCATAAAGCAGGGAAGCAACAAAGGCCACATAGAAAAAGAACACCAGCCAGTGTGATCACAAGGTTTTGGCAGGCTCAATTATCAGACATCAGAAAACCACAAAACCACAAAACAAACAATCATATTGACTCCTTAAATATTTGCTCTATTTTAAACCCCCTAACACATATATCATCCACACTTAAGTAGACCTTATTGGTTCTACTGGAAACATTTAAATGTTAAATGAGATTCTCTTAATATTGTTTTTAGGTGCTATTAAGTCCATTCTGACTTTTAGACACCCTACATACAACAGGACCTCTGTCTGGTCCTTTGACACCTTCATAGTTGTTGTGATTTTTGAGATACTTCTTGCAGACCTTGTGCTAATCCATCCTTTTGAGGACCTCTCTCTTTTCCATGGCCCCTCTATTGATCATGATGACCTTCTACAGGGATTGGTCTCTCCTGATGTCATGTTCAAAGTGTGAGAGACTGAGTCTCCCCATGCTTGCTTCTAAGGGTCATCCTGGCAGTATTTTCAAGGTAATCTCAAGAACTGACCCAACACATTGAATAGTAATAGTAGGAGACATGAGGAACTGAGGGGTGGTTCAGAGGCAGAGCTACATAAAACATACCTATCATTTTTATTTCCATGAAGAATGAGAGTGAATTATTTTGGATACCCACTTTGTAAAGAAAAAACAGACATAAATTTAATATATAATCCATGTTAAGGATTCTGCTACTTGAATATAGGGATTAATTTAAGAAAGTAGGATTTTTGTTTTTGTAAGTGTGGCGGGTGAATGCCCGGCCTGCGGGCGTTGGGGTCCACACCAAAAGTAGAATTTTTTAAAAAAACATTTTATTGTAATAAATTCAAACAAACAGAGATATTTTTTGAAAATTATACAAGGGAGGTTTACACAGTTTCATCCATACTGAGTGAAACTTAACATTTAAAATTTTTTGCAAAATAATAATAGAAATACTTTTTGTGATGATGGATGATTGAAATAAAGAACAGGAAAAATAGAAGAAATGAGAGGGTAATATCTATGGACATTTTATAAGTTACCTGCACTAACAGCAATAACTGTCTGCAAAGCAGTGTAGTATTGCTTGAAACTGAAATGGATTACTTGTAAATTTATACTTTGAATTTTAGTGAAAGAAACAACTAAACATTGTTTGTTTAAAACTACCTCGTGTCACAAATTAATTTAAATTTGTTTCAAATGTTCTTTTCTCAGTCTTTCTGTTTTGTTTTTGTGGGCATCACTGCCCACTGGTGGGAGTAAGAGGCCCAGCGTTGCTCCTGGAAAGATGCTGCTGGGTTTGAACCACCAACCCTATGGGCCGCAGTCCTGTACACAACTACTACACCACCGGGGCTCAGCTCCACTTTTCTCACTTTTATAATTACTCAGACCAACGATGAGATCTGATGAGTATGGAATCTGGAAGCTTTTAGCTGTCTTTCCCATTTATGAGGGAGAGTCCCATCCAGCGAATATCAGAATACACGGAGATGCACCTTCTCCCATCACATCGGAACAATGACAGCACCCGTGAAACTCTTTCTTCCTCTTTGACCCTTCCCCTTCCCACCTTTTCTTCCTCTCCTCCACCCTTCCCATAGTCCTCAAAGTCCTTTCTCATGGTGTAACTTTTTCTTTTATGATATTAACACCATTACATATTTATCTTTAAGAAAACGACTAACTTTTGATGCAGTGACAGCGTCATGCCACAAGTCCAACAGTAATGTGCGAGCATTCCAATCACCCCAACTTCTGTCCAGAATGTATTACTTTATGGGTTCAATTTTTTTTGCTAAAGGTGCCATAGAGTAAGGCCTTCAAGGAGATGGACTGACCTCCAACCATGGACTCAGGAGCGGAACAGCTGCCGCGATAGCGCAGATCTGCGCTCTGCTGTGTTCTATTGTGCAGCTCCCTGGCAGCTAGTAACAACGTGCTCACGATGGGCCGAGCACACTAAGAGGTTCAAAAGAGGCACGAGCATGGAGTTTAGTCTTGCAGGTATCTAGAAACTTCTAAAGCAGTGGTCTTCAACCTTCCTAATGTCCCCACCCTTTACTTCATTTTGTTGTGACCCGGCAGTCATAAAATTGTTTAAATTCTTACTTCCTAACTGTAATTTTGCTACTGTTATGAATTGGAAAACTCCTGTGAAAGGGAGTGACACCGAAAGGTGTCACAAGCCATAGGTTGAGAACTGCTGTTCTAAGCTTTACTTAAGTAAAATATTTTTGTTTTCATAACTAGAAGAATGTACTTACAAAGATGACAAATTTCTGCTGAAATACTCCCCCTTATAAATACGTTACATTTCTGATGAAAAATTCCCCCCCAATTTTTTAGATTGTCATTTTGTGTCACGTCCTTCTGACAGTGTTACCCATGCACTCGGTTCCATCTCCCTTACCCAACCCAACCTAATTTCCTCAACCCATCTTCCTCTGATGACATCAATAGCAATCTCTTGGCTAAAGGTTAGGCAGAAAGTAGACTTACTGATTTTATCACTATTATTATAATAAGAGTGTTTTACACCAGTTTTCCTAGCTATTGAATGTGTTTGGCCACAGAAAAGAGAGATGATTTTGACTGTACCAAAGTTTGCCCTTACATTATGATTTGTGTGACAATTTATGTGAAAGTCTCTACAGGGATCATATTTCCCATAGTCATACTAATTACAACCCAGAAAAATACATAGTGGTGCAGTTTTGCTCATAATTCTTTCTACAAGTTTTGTTTAAACACAAACAAGTACATTTCATGCATTTGATCCTAATTGTTGAAGACTTTATTAAGATATTTTTATTGGCTATTACATGGATTAATACTTTCTCCATTCTTTTCCAATTTACTTCTAAGTATTTCTAATAAGGAATTCAAAATTGTTACAAATTTTATTGTCTTCACCACTGATAAGGTAGAAGTATATATCCCTGAGGCCTTGTTTCTATAAAATTTCTCATTTATTTAGGAGTTTCCTATCAGGGCCTTTCCTTCATGTTACTGGTTCCCGCTAGTCATATGTCTCCTACCCAATCAGGCAGAATGAAATATGAATGTAATTTCCTGTCATTAAGCCAAAATTTTCTTCAAATAGACATATCTCTGATTTTTTAAAGTACAACATTTTAAAAAGAGATAGGGTATGGTTGTAATTTTTCTGTCATATGATAAAGTAGCTACTAGGACAAAGGATTTAGGCTTAATAATTGGATTTTGTTCAGTCTCAGGCCTAAAATTGGAACACTCCCCTTGCTTTAATCAAGTATGTTACTTCGGGTTTGCTTTGAGTTTTATCCCATCAACAAAACACATCTCTTAGTGACAAAACCCAACAAAGACCTACCTGAACCACATTCTCCTCTCTCTCACATCACCCTGCTCTTCTGCAGCACCCTGTGGAAGGCACTTTTGACCTGGGCATTCCTCAGGCTGTAGATGAGGGGGTTCAGCATTGGGCTGAAGAGACCATAAAACATTGAAAGGATTTTCTGTTGCTCCTGTCGTTGATCACTGTTTGGGATTAAATAGACCATCATGGCTATGCCAAAATATAGCCCAACCAAACAGAGGTGTGAGAAGCAGGTGGAGAAAGCCTTTCTTCGGCCCTCCCCAGACTGGATCTTCAGGATGGCTGTGAGGATGCGGGTGTAGGAGACCGGCATGAAGGAAACGGGTCCAACTATGATAAGCACACAGGCAGTGAAGATAAGCATTTCATTAATGGAGGTGTCAGCACAGGCTAACTTCAGGACAGATAGAACTTCACAGAAGACATGGTTCACTTCCCGGGGTCCACAGAAGGGCAATCTTAGGAGGAAGGTTATATGTATGATGGACAAAAAAAATCCCACCTGCCCAGGATATGACAGCCAGGAGAGTGCACACCTTCCAGCTCATGATGACGGTGTACTGGAGAGGGTGGCAGATGGCCACATATCTGTCATAGGACATCACCACCAGAATAAAGCACTCAGTAGCTGCCAAAATCAAATACAGAAACATCTGTGTAATACACGAGGCAAAGGAAATGATTTTTTCATGTTTTGCTAGGTTTCCCAGGATTGGGGGGACATTGTTGGTAGCATAAGATAGGTCAAGGACAGCCAAGTGTGAGAGGAAGAAGTACATGGGGGTTTGCAGTCTGGGGTCCAGCCAAATGAGCCCCAAGATCATCCCATTTGCCAGCAGACTAAAGATGAAGAAGAGGGAGAAGATCCCGCAGAGGAGCAGTTCCATGTGTGCATTGAGGGTGAATCCCAGCAAGATGAATTCTGTGACCCATGTATAATTGTTCCCCATTCCTTGTGGCAGTGCGTAAGGACAGAAGTGTGATCCCGGCTAAGAACATGGCAGTGAATGACAAGAGGGTTTATTTACCTCACAAAGAGTTCAGAGTTATCCCTACTGGGGTCAACGTTTTCCCTTGGTGCGTGCTTACCATTTTGTTTTTAGTATTTTCGTGGGAAGGTGGTACTAACTCATAAAAGTGATAGGAATTGTATCCAGTCCTCTCCAGTATTCCATTTTCATGTGTATTTCATTTTTTTCACTTCCTGTTGTACCTGTGAGCTATTGTTCTTTCCTGTGAATGGCAGAGTCAAAACTGGGCTATAATATGATCACCAGAGTAAGATAAGTTAATACTGTGATGTCTTCACTCTCCAGCATCTTCTGGCTTTTACTGAGAAGTACAAGATAAACTCCCAGATCATTCATTCTCTTTGATCTGGTTCTCTTTTGGCTAATTGGGTGTTGATATTTGAAGAGCACAGACCACGGTTTTGTAGAGAGAGCTTCTATCTGGGTTTGCTGTGGATTCTCTGCTTGGAGTCGTCGTCTTTGTTTTGTCAGGGGGCGGGGGTGGGAGAAAAGGAACAATGTTCCAGAGTAAGACAGACAATGTTAATATGTCTAAAAGTGATGGCACTAACTTGGTTCACTTGCTCAAAGTATTGTATATTTATCAAATGTGATATTGTTTTACTGCTATGCATAAATTTTAATATATATACTTTGATATCAATTACATAATTAAATGAATTATAATAGCGTTTTCTCCTTAGCATAATTTCTGGTGAAATATTTTGAAAAGAAGTCTTAATGGGGGAACAGCTTATGCTAACTGCAATGGCAGCACGTTGAAACCACCAGGAGCTCCATGGGAGAAAGCTGGGGCTTTCTTCGTCTTGTATAAAGTTACAGTCTTTGAAGCACCCAGGGCTCGTTCTTCTCTGTCCTGCAGGCTGGCAGGAGTCAGGGGGCACCAAGCTTTCAGCATCCTGAGACAACTGTATAAAGACCCTGTTTCTCCTAAAATTTGTACTCAGTCATTGTAGTTCCCATTGATGATCTTTCCTCGGTCAGTTATTAGTCCTTATGGGTGAAAAATGGGAGTTCTATAACTTTTTTTTTTAGGGATGAAATGCAAATATATAGGTTTTATTGGAGGTAATGAAGGACTTTTTGGAAGGGAAGGGACAGCAGAGAAAGAGACATACACACAGACAGGAGCATTTTGAATTCCTGGGCGATCTGAGGCTAAGAGTTAGGCCAGGGAAGCCCCTGAAATTCTATTTCTAACAATCAATTTTAACTATTTGGTAATTTTACTGTAAAAATGGTTTTGTCAATTTATCTATTTACATAGATCAGTGTGCAGACATGGCTCTTTTTTATCATTGAATTAGAATCTATAGTATTAGTTGTATAACTCTTGTTGACTTGAGTACACTTTAATATGTTCCCATAATTTAAAAAATCATTTTCATAAGTCATTTCCCATTTTCATATTTTATGTTTTCTGATTCAGCCATCGACATCATCATTTCACTAAGGAAGGCTTTATAGTTTTAAATTGCAATATATACATTTTATTGGACTTCCTTCAATTTAGATTTTTATCATGTATCTTGTCAATTTTTTAATATGCTACTTAAGTAGAAATTCATAACTTAGGAAATATTTTTAAATTTTTACTTTCAATTAAAAATTGATTTTGAAAATATAAAAACTTTTATAGGAAATAATAGGTACTTTAAATTGCTTTTGAAAATTTATTTCAGCATTACTGAATTCATTTAATCAAAATTATTGGATTAAAGTGAGAAAACATAAAGCTATCTTGATGATTATTATTAGCATATTATGTCTTAAAAACAGTATATTTGGACTATCAAGACCCTACAATCTTCAGTACATCTTTTAAAAAAATTTCTTCTTGGCAAGATATTCATAGACTACTAGTTATTTCTCATTAAGAAATACATTTTTTCAACACTCTCTTGATAAAAATTGTAAAACTTGATTTATGAAACTAACAACCACCTGAAATGTAGGGTCAAAAGTAATCATGACAATAATTGATGTAGATAGCTCTCTACTTAATTTTTCATGTGGATAAATGACATACATATCACTAATTTTTAAATGCAAGGAAGAGATCTATATTTTTTTCCACCTCAAATTACATCATGTACATTTTCAATGACAAAATATCTGGCTTTAATGTACTTTAAACAGATGCATTCTATTCCATTGCATGTAAATGGGTATTAATTTAGACCATAAGAAGCCCCTGCTGCAATTAAAGTATTCCTACACTCTGAAAATTCCTAACACGTAATCTGTTAGCATGTCTGTAGAGCACAGTCCTACTTGGAGTATTATGGAATCATGGGGAGATGAAAACTGTTTATTTCATGTGTTTTCTTTCCCAATTACCTTTAGATATCATACTTCATAATTTTTTGGTATCCTTTTTATTGCTATCCTTTCAAGTTCAGTGTTACAAAACTGTATCAGTGAAGATGGAATAAAACTCTTCAGCAGTTATAAAACACTGAAGTAGAGAACTATATATTAAGATCGTTAATGAAAGTTCCCCACTTCCAATAGGGTCACTGGAAGAAAAGCTTCTCATGACACAATACATCTGAATGTTCAGTCTATCCTTTCTCCACACAGGCAGGACCTAAAGGGAACTACAAAGTCTCCTCTTATTGTTCTAATTCTTAACAGCAAAAGTAACAGCAACTCTATTTGATTTGTAATGAAGCAAATATGTTTGAAACACAGTGTCTTCAGAATCTACTGACTATTCAGGCTGGATGATGGTTTAGAAATGACTATCTTAGGCATACTTGTATGGTATACTTACCTCTGATGCTGTTATTGCAATTAAAGCATTGATGCTCATTGAAAGAAGTTACATCTGAAAATGCAGTGGTGGTTGGCTTTAAGCTGGGCAATATATATAAACTCTAATATCACTGTCATTGAGATGGTTCTATCTCATTGTGATCCTACAGGACAGAGGGAAAGTTCTCTGTGGGTTTCCCAAACTGTCTGTTTACAGGAAGAGAAATTCTCATCTTCCTCCTCCAGAGAGTTTGGTGACTTTGAACTACTGACCTAGCAAATTGTAGCCCAATAATTATCTCACCACCCTCTCAGGGCCCCTCAGGTAAAATATAAGGTTCTTTCCCATTGTAGAGCTATAACAGAATGCTATCTGCTGCATAGACCTGAATATGAGGCAGTCATGCTTTTAGATCTTCCTCAAGTAGTTGAATTCTGCTGGCTTGAACCACCACCAGAAAACACACTGGGGATTGGTTAGGGCAGAGATGCTGAGGGAGTCAGAGAACAGAATTCCTGAAATAACAGAAAAAACCCTAAGTGTCTCCTCCACCTGATGCAATATCACTCAAGATGTCACTGCTGCCACACTGCCCTGATTATATAGCCTGCACTGAACACTGGCCCCAATGCAAGTGATCATCCTCTACTTAAAAGGAAGGATGTAATAACACCTTCTCTCAAGACTCAACTTCATGCTAGAAGAGGCCTACACAATGACCTGTTTCTGAAATACACTCTTGATATCCTTGGAGGGAGAAATGCTAAATTGAGGAGCATTTGGTAATGGTATTGCAACAAAACACAGAGTTCTAATTAATCCTCCAGGAGTACACATTTTACTCTAGATGGAGCTGTGTTTCTACTGAGCACATTCGATCCCCAAGGAGACAGGAGACATCGAGTCAATCTACTTTCCCCTCATGGAAAAAGGAATCTCTGAAGCCTTCCCAGCGGAGAGCAACAGTGCAGTCTGTTTGTCCTCTGAGGGAAATTCTAGGCAATGAGCAGACAAATGGGAGGAGAAATGCTGTCATCACCTTCTATTCACCTAGACTTTCAAAGAAAGACTTTGTTAAAACCCTAGGTCACCCATTAGCACATGTGTGAATAGAGTAAATATGACATATACAAAATTAAATGTTACTTACAATATTTATATTGGGTGTTGTATTAGTCTGGGTAGACCAGAGGAAATTTCAATGACATGCATATGGATATAAGGAATGAGTTTATATTCAAGAGGAACAGGACATTGAGAAAACATCCCAGCCCAGTCCAGTTCAAAGTCATAAGTCCGATATTAACCCATATGCCCAAAATCAGTCTATAAAGTCTCCTTCTGACTCGCGAAGTCACAGGTCAGTGGGTGCAGAATCCCAGTGCTGGCAGGGAACCTCTCCTGCAGGGCTCAGGGTCAATCAACAGCAGAAGCAACTCATCGCTGGCAGAGGTCTCCATCTGGCTGCCCCAGCTTCAGAGGTCTGGCTCCATCAGGGCAAAGCTGTGTGGGAGTCTCTCCGCCGGCTCTTCCAGCTTTTCAAACGCTGCCATCTTGTCTTGTCCATGATTAATTGTCTCTCTAACTCCCAATAACTGGGGAAGATAGCTTCTCATCTTCACGAGGGAAATATCGCGAGATTTCCCAGAAGTCTCAGGAGAAACCCATGCCCATACGGAAGCCTCATTGGCTACTCAATGGCTATCTCCAGATTATCAGGCTAGACTCCACCCCTACGTTTCAATCATAAAATTGACATAAGCACATGACTGCCACAGGTGTGTTCCTTTTATACATGGTGCTATTTATATAAAACATATAAAATGTAGAATATTAAAATGCATAGAGACTACCATTGATGGGTAATTATCAGGAGCTACACTTGAGGAAATGAGAATTATTGTCCAATAGGTACTGAGTTTCTGTTTGCATTCATTACAATTTCTAGAACATGAATAGTGGTGACAGCAGGAGTGTGTTGTGAATATGATTATATCACTGATTTTTGTACTTAAAAATGGTTCAAACCCTGTTCCTCCTTCCCATATCTTTTTGTCCCCTCCTTTTTACTGGACTACGATATATATCCCTGAGTGTAGTGTGGCCCATGCCATATTACCTGGACCTCACCCCAGAAACATATGTATACAGTAGCTTCTTCCATATTCCTCTTTTGAATTTATTTTGGAGAGAAGGGTGACAATGGAAAGGTGGAGGGAAGGTGGGGTAGAAAGGGAGACCAGATTGCAGGGATCTGCATATAACCTTCTCCCTAGGGAGGGAAGGACAGTGAAATGATTGAAGGGAGATGTTGGTTGGTGTGAGATATGACAGCAAAATAATTTATAAATTATCAAGGGTTCATGGGGGAGTGAGAGCACAATTGAGGAGCAGATGTCAGGGGCTCAAGTAGGAAGCAAGTGATTTGAGAATGATGAGGGAAACAAATGTACAAAAGCACTTGACACAATGGATGTATGTGTGGATTGTGATAAGAGTTGTAAAAGCCCTCATTAAAATGATTTAATAAAAAAGCCAAAAATGTTTAATACAACAAATGTTAAATATATTCAATCACAAAAAAAGCCTTTTAAATATGGAGAGATGTATTGCAAAACAAAGCATTGAATTTCCTAAAATCATTACATTTTATGAATGCCTAAAAGACATCCAAGAAAAACATTACAAAAGGTAGACTGTCTCAAAACCAAGGAAGGGGTGTTTCTCTAGCTGTGGGAAGGCGTCGTGGACACAAATGATGGAGCATGCTGGCAGCTTTGTGTTGCTATCTTTTGCTTGTTGCAGTAGACTTATTCTTCAAATCATGGTAAACTCATGCACAAAAGAACTAAATGCTGCCTGGCCTTGAGTCATCCCATAAACAATTATTCACTGAATTATATTGCTCCAAACGATTGCTTTCCCTGATTTATCAGGAGTATATCTTCTTTTTATTAGTCTAGATACAAAGGTTCCCAAGTTTATTAGTGTTCTGCACCTTTTCAGAAAATAGGTGTTCAGTATTCTCCCGAAAGCAATTGAAAACTTCCCTAACATGGACAGTAGTTCAGGAGGACATATAAGAATTTGTTTGCTGGCCCACCCTCATGATTCCAGTGTGCCTCAATGGGAACTGATAGTTAATTTGGGGCATATTTATCTAAAAGCTACTCTTAAAACTCCTTAGCGCCATAACACATCAAAACCTCCACAAAGAGACAAGTGGTGGCTACACAGAAATTAGATGGACTAGGAATTGCACCAGGATTTAGGACTGGAATGTTGGAATTATCCTCTTCCTCACTAGAGGGCAATTACTGAACCATAAATGTACTTCAGAGAAGTCAACTTTATCAAATTAGATAAGGGACAAACATGTGGAAAAGAACGTGCAGTTAATAACATCAGTTTGCAGCAAAGGCCCTGGAAAATTACTGTTGTTTGGTGTTTCTGTGTCCATTGCAACTCATAGCAACCTAGGGAAACAATACTTAATCCTGCAACATTCTCACCACTCTTACATTTTCATCCATTGTTGGAGCCACAATGTAAATTATATATGTGAAGGTCTTTCTCTTAGAGTGAGTACTAGAGTAGCCAAACCACATTGTGAATTAACATACTGTGAACTCTGGGCTGATCCAAATGACACAATCTTAGTCATCATAGTCTTCTCTTTCACTCATGCTCTGCTTGACCAAACATGAGGTCCTTTCCTCAGTCTGGTTTCTGCTGAGAACACCCACAGAGAATCTGAGAAAAACCCTGCCATCCTCAAGTCTACGGAGCCTTCTGGCTGTACTTTTTCTAAAACAGATGTGTTTGTTCTTCTGGTATCTCTGGTACTTTCAATATTCTTCACCCACATCATACCTTAAATGCCTCAAGTCTGTTTGCCTCTCCTTATTCATTGTCCCGCGTTCAAAACCTTATGAGGTGATGGAAAATACCAGACTTGACTTTCAGGTGCAGCAGAGTCTTCGAAGTGGCATCCTTGCTCTTCAACATTTTAGAGAGGTCTTAGGCAGCAGATTTGTCCAAAGCAATACATCATTTTAGTTCTGAATTGCTGATTTCATTACCCCTGATGGTTCATCCGAGTAAAATGAAGCCCTTGACAATGGTCATCTTTTCTCTAATGATCATGATGTTGTCTGTTGGTCCAGTTATGAGGATTTTTGTTTTCTTTAATTACATCCTTTGATCTTTATCACTGTATGCTCCTGCTCCTTTGTTCCCAACAAGCAACTTGTTTCATCTGAATAGCACAGTTTGTTAATAAGCATCCTCTGATCCCAATGAAGCATCCTTCTTCATAATACACAGCTTCTTTAATTATTTACTCAGCACCCAGATCGAACACATGTAGTGAAGGAAAGCAACCCTGATACATATCTTTCTTATTTTAAGCCAAGCCTATTCTCTTCTTTTGTTCAAATGACTTTGTCTCTTCTTTTCTGAGTAGTTTCATGTGAGCACTATGGAGTGATCCAGAATTCCCATTGCTCATGGTTTGCTGTGATCTACATAATCATATGCTTTGAACCAAGAGTCATCTGATTTCAATAGTGATGTTCCTTATTCCATGTCCTCTTATGAATCTAGGTTGAGGACCTGAAAGTTTTCCTGTGGTTGTACTACCACATCCATTCCTGAATGATCTTCAACAATATTCTATTTGAGTATGATTAATGATTTTCTTTCCAAGAACTTCTACATTCTGATGTGTTGCTTTTCTTTGGAATGAGCACAAAAACCGTGCTCTTTCAGTTGATTGGCAGCTGTCTTCTAGATTTCTTGTCATAAATAAGAGTTTATACCACTGCATCAAATTTTTTCAACATTAAAGTTGGCACAATGTCAACTCCTATAACATGACCTTTCTCTCTATTGCATTCAGAGCAGCTTGACCTTCTTGCTTCAATGCCACTTTTTATTAAGCCATGTGCAACTTCTTGAACGATTGTGTCGACCACTTCATGTATGTGTAGTGAGTCCTTTGATTATGTTTTTTAAAATGTTTACTTCACCATTCCATATTTTTCTCATATAATTTTTCCATATTGCAACTGAAGGCTTGCAATATTTCCTGCTTTAGTTTCCTCAGCTGCATCGATGCTAAGACTAGCTTTGCTTTGGGTTATTGAACTCCAGTTTCGGCATATTCTATCTTAATATTCTACATTGCCTTCTTTAACTCCCCGTTGGAACTTTCTGTTTCATTCTTTTACTTCATCTTTTTATTTTCATTTGCTTTAGCTGTTCTATATTTAACAGTAATTTTCAGAGATTCTTCTGATAACCACATTCTTTTTATTCTTGCATTCTTTCATTTTTAAATTAAAAGATAATTTTATTAGGGACCCTTACAACTCTTGTTACAATCCATATATCGATTGCATCTGGGATGTTTGTACATATGTTGCCTTCATTCTTTCCTAGACATAGACTTTCCATTGAGCCCTTAGTTTCAGCTCAGTTTTTTATCCTTCCCTCTCCCCACCATCTTCATGCCCCCTGGGTAGATTGTAAATTTTGATTATTTTAATATCTCACACCAACCACTGTCTCTCCTCCCCCATGCTTGTTGTTTTTCTTCCCTGGAGAGGGCTTCATGGTTAAGTGTCCATCATTGTGATCAGTTCCCCCTTTTCCCCTATCCCTCCAACACCACCACCCCCATTTCTCTCTACCCTTCTGGTATTAGTACTCCAATTCCTGTTCCTGCATTCCATGTGTCATGAGCTCCCATCTCTTAACTATACCTGTGTACATGGTCTACTCTGAATTGAGAAGCAGCACTGGGTCATGATGGGGTGGGGGTTGGGGTGGATGCTCAAGGAGCCAGAAGAATATTGTGTCTCATTGATGCTCTACTGCACCCTCGTTGACGCATCCCTTCCATGTAGCCCCTCTGTGGGGAATTGTTCCATTGTCTATAGATGGGCTTTGAGTCTCTGCTCCAATCCTTCTTGTTCTCAGAAATATGTTTTTGTTTGTTGTGTGCCTTATTGTCCGGAGCCATCCAGCCTGGACATGCTTGACCTGGCTACAGTCACATAGCCTGAACTCTGTTATGCTTTATTGCCTGAGGTTTGTAGTCTGTCACCTTTATAACTTTAAACAGCCCTGGCCTTTGAAGCTTGACTTGCAGATGTACTGACCTTCATTTGTTAATAACTATGCTAATGGCCTAAGCTTATAGATAAGGCATTTCTGCTTGTCTTGATTTGCAGATATGCTGGCCTTCACTAGTTAATTTTGAAGATCACCATGTGCTAATTGCTTAAGCTTGCTTGCCCTATAAAATTGGTTTATTTCTATCAAATAAGTGAGCCTTGGGCAGAATCCTGTCTTGTCTCCATTTTTCACACGCTCCTGTCTCCCAAATTCCCGCTCCTCCTTCCAGGACTTGCGAATTACAGACCCGCAGGCCGGGACAACTTAGGATGCCAATATAGGGTCCTGATTACTCCTATGATTGCACCAGTGGTAGAAGTCTTCCAGGTGGTCTTGTTGCTTCTCTGCTGAATGGCCACTTGTTTGACTTCAAGCTTTTAAGACTCCATATGCCATGTCATTTAATATATGGGCACCATCTGCTGCCTTCATCACATTTGCTATTGCAGTCATATTGTCTTCAGCGATTGTATGGGGAGGGTGAGCAGCTCAGATCACTGACTTGTTAGAACAAAGTACATTTGTATTGCAAATTATTAGCATAGGCCTGAAGTTCTTCCACTACCTCAGTGTATTCTCTATAAATGTATGTACATAGGCTAATATCCCACACATATGCTTATACTTCTGTCCATTGCTTTGATTCCTAGGTCCTTCCTCTATTTCCTTGTACCTTCCTCCTGTCCCACCACCCCTTTCCTTCTATCTCTGCAGCTTAGTATTTCCTCTTAGCTAGTTTGTTGTTGCTCTGACACACCCAGGATCTCTATCCCTTTTATTATTGACTCTAATGCCCAGGTGTTCCCCTGTCTACGGCACTGCCTGCTCAGCACACCCCTCTCGAGCCAAGGGGACTGGACTGTCAGTCGTGGTGCTTTACCCTCAAGCTTTCTTCCCATACCTGTTTTATCTAAGTATGCAAACTCTCTATGACATAGATGAAACAAGAAGAAAACAAAAGATTGAGAACAGAAAAAGAGAAAAAATATACAGAATTCCACAACTCTTCACTGAGCTTTAGGGCTATTTCCCCACTGCTCATGGGGGAACCCCCAAGAGCTGCCCCTCTCAGCCTGAAATCACTTGGCGGGGGGCGTTCTTCAGGGGCTTTGGAGCTTTGCCTTGCACCGTTTGTTGATCTGTTTTCTTCCCTGTCCTGGGTCACCCAGCTGTGGGGGTTTCAGACCACACTACCTCGCTGCTGTGTGACCCCAGAATTGTCTTCAGTTGCCATCTGCTCCAGTCAAGGGACTTGGCATGAGCTGCTGTCAGCCCCACAGTCCCTGCTATATCCCAGCAACTCCATGCAGGTACATCATCCTCCGGACCAGCTGTGCCAGCATGGGGTCCACACCAGATAGTTCTTTCTCTTCTTCCTTCATGGTCTGCTTCTGTGTGGGCGCTGCATGCCAGCCCCCCTCCCCAAACAGCAGGTCCTGTGTTGCTCTCTGTCTCACATATTTCTCAAGACCATACTACAGGAAACCAGAAGCATCCTCCACAAATGGAAGAATACCCCATGCTTATGGGAAGGAAGAAGCTCAATATAATAAAGATGTCAATTTCACCCAAGGCACTTCATATGTTTAATGCTATTCCAATTCCAATACCAACAACCTTCATCAAAAAATTGGAAAAACTGACCATCAATTTCATATTGAGAAGGAAGAAGCCCAGAATTAGCAAAGAACTCCTCAAGATGTAGAACAAAGTTGTAAGACTTGTTTTACCCAACTTTGACACCTACTACACAGCCACAGCATTGTATTGGAAAATGACAGATACTCAGACCAATAGAAAAAAACTCAGAAATCCAGAAATATAACTATCAGCATATAGACAACTAGTCTTCAAAACAAGCTCCAATAGCATCAAGTGGGATGTCGACACTGTCTTTAAAAAGTGATGCTAGAAGCAATGGACATCAACATGTTGAAAAATGAAACAAAATGTTTACCTCACCCCACACACAGTAGCAAATTCAAGGTAAATCAAAGATCTAGAAGTAAAACACTAAACCATCAGGGCCAGAGACAAAACTAAGAAACTTGGCCCAGGGAACAAAAAGGCTAACTGCAATACGGAATTAGATCGTTGTTGTACAAACCTGGCTGATAAATGCAAGTGGGTTTAAGTGAAGGGAAGAGAGATAAATGGCTCAGTGAGCCTCGCCTTTGGAGCTCTCTAGTCTCTTTTTCTCTGAGGGTCTGGTCAGGGTGCAGTTGCCTTTACTAGTTCTCTGCTTCAGCGGGAAAGACTCACTTCCTATGAGACATCCTTGAGGAGAAGTCACATGGACCTACCCTGATGCAGCCCTGGGTGATGACGCAGCTGTGTGGACATCCCCGCCAGCGCTGAGATGCTTACATGTTCTTGGATTGATCTTTCTTCCTGCAGTCGGTGTCACTGCAATTGTCTTGTGAGATTGATGAGGGCTTTGTTAATTTGTGTCAGATATAAGACCAATGTTGGATTAATGGGCGTGGAGAGCACTGGGTTGGTATGCATTCTTAATGTACACTTCCTCTTCATATAAAACTCTTATATATATGTATATGCATATATACATGTGTGTGTATATATATATATATATATGTTTCTGTGAATTTGTTTCTGTAGCCTACCAAGGCTAAACACAGGAAGGATAAACACACAGGAGAACCTAAAATCAACAAGTGGGATTTACTAAGGATAAAACTCCTGTGTGTGTGTCAAAAGACTTCACCAAGGGTGTAACTAGGCAACACACAGACTAGGAGAGGATTTTTAGCAATGACACAACAAAAATCTATAATACCCTCATGGCCTGCACAAAGAGGAAAACAATTAATGCCTTAATGAAGTGAGCAAAAGAACAGAAATAAGTTTCACTAGGGAGGAAACCTACATGGCCAATAAACATATGAGAAAATGTTCCCATTCATTAGCCATCAGAGAAATGCAAATCAAAACAATCATGAGATACCATCTGACACCCTTGAGGTTAGCACAATCAGAAAATCAGAGGGCAACAAATGTTGGCGGGGTTGTGCCAGGAAGGAACACTTCCACTGCTGGTGGTCTTGTAGAAGATATGTACAGTCTCTGTGGAAACCAATCTGACTTTCTTGTATTTTAAAGACTGTTTGCTTTCTTTATGGGTCATATTTAAAAAATATCATTTCACAGCACATTACGTCTTCAGTCATTAATATTCAATGCATCAATTCTGTTCTTGAGGTGTTCTCTAAATACAGGTGGGATATACTAAGGTTGAATTTGGTTTTGTGGACTTGATTTAATCTTCGTCAGCTTCAATCCAAACATCTATCTGACCAGTTGGTGGTCTGTTCCAGTCTATCTCTGGAATTATTTGGGCTGATGGTATAGAACTTCACCATCTTCTCTTTCCACAGAAAATATGCGGTCTTTTTTTTTTAATATGCAATCAATTTTATTCCCATGTATCCATTTGGCAAACTGTCTGTGGACAGTTTTAAATTGAGTTGTGCAGTCACTCAATCACCCACCTTCACTAATGACTCCTAAAACCCCCTTTCCTTCCCTATCACCCACATCCCACCACTGCTTCCCCTATAACCTTTGGATCGATTATTCTCTTTATATATCCACTCCTCCTGTACTTCACAGAGAACAATACAAAACAAAGTTACACTAAGGTGGATGTCTAAATTCATAAATGTATAAAGACACATATACAAATAATGTATAACAAGGAAAAAAATCAATGTTCAACAAGTTAGGTAGGAAATTTCTGTCTTGAAGCATGTAAGAGATACTTGCCCCCAGTAAAAATAGAGGGCATGTCTATAGGAGCGTCAACCAACTAATTGTCAAGTTCAATCCATCCTAATCAAGATTGCAATGGTCTCTGCCGGATGGGAAAACTGCTTGGGACTCTTGTCTCTGGCTAGAAAGGATCTGCCAGCAGCTATGTCTGTCTAGATGCTCTGCAGATGGATTTTGAGTTCCCATAGCCTTCTCCAAATGGGCTGTTCAAAATTTATCTCTTCCCCATATTCAAATTTTGTAATTGTCACCTTTGGATCACGCTAGCTGGCGTGCTTCTTCCATGTGCATTTAGTTGACTCCTACCTTAGATGGGTGTTTGTTTGAATACAAGTCCTTAAGACCCCAGATGCTATTCTGATTGATAGCTGAGCACCACCTGCTTTCATGGCCACACTTTGCTGTAGCACCCCTATCTTCAGTGAACATTTTGTGAGGATGAATATAGAGCAGGTCTATAATTAAGAGCCAATTGTTCTTAAGTTTCAGCTAAGATTCAGTGAGAGCCTAAAACCCCTTCTTGGGTCCCATTTTGTTGACCTATAAATCATTCCATATTTTAACCATGTCAAACATGATGGGTACAATGGCTTCGATAATCGCTCTCCAATGTACTTTTCCATCCTGGGCTTCTGCATATCTATCCAATCCCGTGTTGTGTTTTTTTTCCATATAGTATCAATGTCTCTGGGATTCATTTACAGAAAAATAAGGAAATGAATAACACAGCTTCAAGTGGGTGACCCTGAATGATCATCACGCTCTGACATATGCCCTAATATAAACATGCCTAAGCATAATATAATGGAATTTTTGTCACTTGAAGCTGAAATAAGATAAGTCTTAGTACAGCATACATGGCATTGATGTAGCCAGACCTTGTTTGCCTGCCAACACACAGTATACCACTCTTGGTACAGCTGTCTCCTGCTTCTGTGGACACCATGTGTCTTCCAGCATAAGTCCTTAGGTTACAAGTGTGACTTGAGGTAGAGTCCAGTTTACCCAGTGGGTTCCCCATATGAGATCTCAAGGATGCAGCCTCTGGAACTTGCTGCAAAGCCTGATAGTCCAGGATTCAGTGTCCCAGTGTTCTATGACATCGTAGGATACTCCCAGATGCCCCAGGTCAATTCTCCCTACCTGCTGCATGCGTCTAAGGACTCTCCCCACTAATGCTCCTAAGAGCATTCTTGCTCTCCCCTCCTTCCACCTAGGAGTTAACCACCCCCCAATCCCCTCAACAGACAACTAACTACCTGTGTCTTCAAATTTGCTCATTCTCACTCCTTTCTCCTGCACTATCCCTCCCCTCAATAAGATTCATTCCTCTGACAGGGCCACTTCCCTTAATTTCTTGGACCTTCCTCATTTGCATTCTTACTTTGACTAGGACCCAATCCTTTCTGTGAAGTGAATTGTTGAGTGTCCTTAAGGCTCCAGGTGAGTATCTTAAATTTTTTTCTTTCCATTGTTAATTTCTGCTTAAAGATGCAGTGGTCAGAGAAGATGGATTGTTTTGCCTCATGGAATCCCATATCATCCTCAGGCTTTCTTCAGATTCTTTTGCATTTTCTTTGATTGCATTTCTCATTGGTTGAATTCTGCTTTGTTATCTTCTAGTTCACTGATTCTATATTCCATTTCTTCCACTTTATTTTTGAGATCCTTCACCATGCTTCTTAATTCTACTCCCTCCCCGCTTAACTCTTGGCTTTCCTTTGTAAGGACTCTGATATGTCTCTTTCTCCATCTGTTTTCTGAATTGACCCCCTAATTTCCTATACACCTCTAAACACCATTTTCTTGAAATATCTGTTTGACAGATTTTAATCCAAAGAGAAGGGCTGCTGCTTCTTTGTAAAGTATTGGGTTTGTGTCATCTTCAGTGACTCTTTTTGTCTATAGATTATTTTGGTGGGAGCTGCTGATGCTGTTTTTCCTCTGCATTGCATCATGGATCAACTGAGGTGTTTCATTGGCTTCTGTGATTTGTAGGAAGAAGCAGCAGCTCTTCTAAATTAGGAGAGGGTCAAGTAGGTCCAGAAAAGGTATGGTGTGAAGATGATAGGTGAGCGTTAGTTGTTGAATAGAGAAATAGGTTCTAGGTACTTGAGAGTAGATGTTGGTCAGTGGTATTAATCAAAGGAAGCCTTCCTGTTAAGTCTGTTAGTTTTTAATGAATTGGTGAAGAGAATCATGGGAGATATGCTTTTACTTGCTAAGTTAAAGATGAGTGTGTTTAATTCAAGTGTAGGAAGCAGGTTCTAGAGGTTACAGTGGTTATGATATGCGAGGGGAATATTATTTCTACCAGAGTCCCTTATGGATAGTATAATTTAAGTAAGGTGAGTGCAGCCCTTCAATTTTTGTGATTTTTGTCAGACAGCAGCTTTACAGGAGGTTTCTGCATGACACGGGTCTCTCCATTCTTTACATGTGGTACTGGGTAGAGAAGAATAACTTAGTGGATATTGTAGGGAAAATGGGCTTCTTAGACCAGGGTGATATAAGCCACTGAGTTACCCTGATGGACTGAGTTCCAATTCCTCTGGAGGGGAAAGAAGTCCTGTATTTTCTTTCTCAGCAGACATGAATGTATCTATCAAATACCTGCAGCCAGTTATGCCTCAGGTTCTAGCTGCATTTCTGTCTGTGTCTCTGCCTTTGGTCCTCTCCCTAAACTGCTGGGTGTTTGTTTCTGGAGGGCCAAATTGTGCTCTTGATATTAGAGACATCTGAAGGGTGTTGGCAAGGACATAATACCAACTGGGGTTCAGATCTAAAAGCCACACCTGGCTCCAGTTCCAGGGTCTCCAAAAGTAGAAGTAGATGTCCTTCTGCTGTCCTAGAGGGGAAGGC
Organism: Nesogale talazaci; assembly: GCA_004026705.1. NCBI lineage: Eukaryota > Metazoa > Chordata > Mammalia > Afrosoricida > Tenrecidae > Nesogale > Nesogale talazaci. The sequence goes on along the minus strand of PVJH01010599.1, from coordinate 25,454 downwards.
TGTCCAAATCTGGGGACCTCAAGGGAGAGAGACACACAGGTCATCAAGAGTGGTGGCCCACAGATGAACATAATGCCTGGGTTTCAGTGAGGAGAGGGTCATGACATTCTTGTCACCTTGGACAGAAATGCAGGGGACCATGGTATACATGTGGTTGGGGTGGTGGTAATCAGGGGACATTGGACCTGTGTTACTGGGTGTCAGTGGGGTGAGGGTGGGCCAGGGGTGTAGGAAAGATGGCCCAGGGGCATAGAGGTCTCCCAGATCAGAGATGACAGAGCATGCAGCTGGATCACTAGAGCTGGAAATGGCAGCAAAGAACTGCTTCCAGGTCACAGGGAGGGGGTCTGGGACGTAGCATGTAGGTCAGTGAAGGGGATGGTGCAGGAGAACACAGTGCTTGTGTCTCCAGGGAGAAAAAGAGGGGGTATCACCAGGAACTGAAGCTCTCTGACAACCTGAGCAGAAGGTCAGGAACCGTGGTTCCTGTGTTGAAAGGTGGAAATACACTGGCAACTGCAGCACATGTGTTGACAGGAAAAGGGAATTCAAGGGAGCACAGTATGCAGGGGACTGCAGTGTGGTCAGGAGGAACCCAAGGGACCACACCAGTCTCTCCGGCCTATGAACACAAGGGGCCTTGGAGTATGATCTCTGGTACACAGGGGATGAAGGAGAGCTTGTGTCCTGGAGAGGACAACTGCAGTTTGAGGGGAAACCAACAACAGATTCCTGGGAGCTTTAAGACAAGGAGACTCTCGTGAGCTGGTCTGCTCGCCGCAGATCTGAAGATTATACAAAGGAAATTCCTGAAGACTAGCACCACCTCAGCGCCATCTTCCCGGAAGTCTCAGTTTTTGATTCCTGCCTCTGTTGGCATGATTTTTATCTGCTACAAGCCAGACTTTGTGGATTATGTCAAAGAGTATGTTATTGCTGCTAACCTCCGTGGGTTTGGATCCGACCCATAGTGACCATATGCACAATTCAAGGACACACTGCCCAGTCCTGGCCATCCTCACAGGGCTTTGTGACTGTGTCTGTGGCAGCCACAATGTCAATCCTCTTTCCTGCCACCCCTCAGCTTAACCAAGCATGATGGCCTTCTCCAAGGATTGGTTGCTCCTCACAATATGTCCAAAGTATATGAGATGATGTCTCACTCTCTTATCCTCTAAGGAGCACTCTGAGCTGACTTCATTGAAGACAGATTTGTTTGTCCTTTTAGTAGTTCAAGTTAGTTTCAATATTCTTCTTCAGCCCCGCAATACAAATTCATCAATTCTTCTTTGATCTTCTTGATTCAATGCTCAACTTTCATGCATATGAGGCCACTTGAATTACCTTGATTGGAGTCAGAGGCACCTTAGTGCTCAAAGTAGCATCCTGGTTTTCAATACTCTACAGAGGGCCTGGGCAGCAGATTTAAAGCAACTCGCCCATTGATCTCTTAACCGCTGTTTCCATGAGCATTGATGGATTCAGCATCTTGGAAGACAGAATCCTTGACAACATTAACCTTTTCTCCATTTATTACAATGCTACCTATTGGCCCATATATGAGGATTAAAGCCTTCTTTACAATGAGCTTTAATCCAAACAATAGGCTACAATCCTTGATCTTCATTAGCAAGTGCTATAATTCCTTCTAATTTTCAGCAAGCGGCGATGTCATCTGCATGTTGTGAAATGTTAATAAGTCTTCTTCCAATTCGGATGCACTATTATTTTCCTTAAAATCCATCTTCTCAGATTACTTTCTCAGTACATGGATAGAATAAATTTGGTTGCAGGCTACAACCCTGATTCACGCTTTCCTGATTTTAAACCATGCAGTATTTCCTTGTTCTGTTCACACAACTGACTCTTGATCCGTGTATAACTTGGGTCTTGGTCATCAATTGTGCCTGTCCCTCTGGTCCCCTGATGAAATGGTTAAGATCTGATTATATGATGATGCATATAACTTCCTGGAGAACTTGAGGTATCTCCTCAAAAGCATATATCCTCCCAAGGGAGAGAAATATGTCTATCCCATTACAAATATTACTGTGAAATGAATGAGCAAAACTGGAAATCTTTTTTTATAACTTTGAACTTATAGACATTGAGTGTTACTTCCCTCATGCTTGTCTACTTTTCTACTTCTAGTCACACTCTAAATCTTTTCTCTATTGTTAATCCTCTCTCCCCAGAACGTCCTCTGCACTTACAGTAGACCTTCTCTTCAGCTTTTTTCCAGCAACATTTAAGTGCTAAAGAAAGTTATCTTAATGTTGTTGGGGGGGGGCCATTAATTCCATTCCAACATACAATAGTTGTGATATTAAAGCCTATTCTTGCAGACTCTGTGCTAATCCATCTTGTTGAGGACCGTTCTCTTTTTGACTTCTCCCTCTACTTTACCAATCATGATGTTTTTCTCCAGGGACTGATCACTCCCCATATTATATCTAAAATGTGAGAGACTGAGCCTCCCCACCCTTGCTTTTAAGGACCATTCTGGCAGTATTTTGAAGGTCATCTCAGAAACAGATTTGGCTCAAAGAACCTTAATGGCAGAAGATGCAAGTAACTGTGGAGTAGATAAGAGGCAGGGCAATATTAAACATATCTCTCATTTTTATTTTCATAGAGAATGAATCATTTTGAATATCCATTTGCTATATAAGAAACCACAAGCATAACTTAAATATAAAACCCATGTTAAGAGTTCTATTATTTGTATATAGAGATTGATTTTAGAAAGTATGATAATTTTGTTTCAAAAATTTTATTTGAAATAAATTCAAACTTACAGAGAATTTTCAAAATTATACAAAGATTTTTTTCATGTCTTTTCACCCATATTCAGTAAATGTTAGCTTCTTAAATTTTGTTCAGAATAATCAGAGAAACAACATTTTTAACTATTGTGGATTTGTGAAATTAAGGACAGCAAAGATATAAGAGATAGAGAGATGTCTCTTAAGTTTTTTTTTTCTTTTGGTAGCTTCATTAATGGCAATAGCTATCTGAAAAGTAGAATCGTATTACTCAGAAATGAAATTGATTACTTGCAAACTTATATTTTGAACTTTAATGAAACCACTGTTTGCTCGTTTGGTTGTTTGAAACTAGCTCATGTCACAAAAGACATTAAATCAGCTTCAAGTCTACTTTTCACACTTTTATAACCATTCAGAACAGTGACTGGATCTGATGGACAAGGAATCTGGTGGGTTTTGAGGTTTTGACCTTTTTCTCCTTTTTAATGACTTAATTAATTTTTATGGTTATTTGAGATTTAATACATATATCATACCATTCTGTATTTCAGTGGTGTCAATTACTTGACATTACAATTGTTCCCTGAATCATTTCCTTAGCACTCTTTTTCTACATGGACTCTTTCACTTCTTCTCCCTTTTACTCCACCACCATTACGATAGCCTTCTCCTCCTGGGATCCCTAACTCTACTTGCTATCCCTCGAGGCTCATCACTCTCGGGTTTCATACACTGATAAACGGAAAAGCATGTAGCATAGCTTCCAGAGGGAGACCCCCACTGACATAACCCCTCTGAGCTACATTCTAATATGAACAAGCAAAAACCAAAGAAAACCATATACACCCGAAAATCAGTCACTTTGGGAAACCAGATCATGACCAGTCCTCAGGGTAGGGGGCACCTAACCACAAAGTTTTAACAGTTTTCATTTTAATTATTTTTCCCATTTATGTGGGAAAATCACCCAGAGGGAAGCGAAATACTTGAATTTGTATAGTCACCCGTCATATCAGGACAATGACAGCATCTGTGTGAAAACTTTCTTCTTTTTTCCTTCCTCTCCCTCTTCCACATTCTCCAGTCCCCCGCCCCCACCCTCCTCATAGTCCTCAAAGCCTTTACATGTTATGGTTTTTTTTCTTCTATTATAATAGTATCCTGAAATATTTTTCTCTAAGAAAATGTCTGACTTTGTTGAGTATAATGTCCTTCAATTGTTTCCATGTAATGAAGTGTTTGACAGACCTACTTGTGTTTAAAGACATATAACATTCCATTTTTTTGTATCTATTCCTTTGGACAGGGTTTTTTAACTTTTGTGTTATATACATTACTGAGATAAATATGGGTGTGTAGAGATCCTTTCCTGCTTTGCTCTGCATTTCTTTACAACAAGTAGAGGGACTCTAGGATCATATAGCTTTTCTGTTCATCATTGTTTATGAATGTGTCATAGAGGTTTCCATAGCAACTTGACCCTTGTGCAACCCATCAGTAACCTATGAGCATTTCAATCACTCCACACCCTCTCCATAATTTATCATTGTAAGCTTCTGAATTGTGTTAACAGCATATTGACTAAAACCTTCAAGGTGATGAATTGACTTGCAACAATGGACTCAGGCATAGGAACATTTTCTGGATGGCTCACGGCAGTCACATGTTTTATTATGCTGTGCAAAGGTTCCTGTGTGTTGGAACCGGCTCAATGGACACTTCACAACAGCAACATATCCAAGATGTGCAGAGCATATTATAAGATTCACAAAAGGGAATTACCATCGAGTTTTAGTCTTGAGGTATATTGAAACATGTAACATAAATATATGAAAAATATTTGTTTTCATAATAGCTAGAAAAATATCCCTATAAATATGATGCATTCCTGCTGAAGCATTGCACATAATTTTATAGATGGTCATTTGGTAAACCTTCCTGTTAGTGTCACCCCAGGCAGTCTGTTCCACCTCCCCAACCCATAACTTTCCTCATCCTATCGTCCCCTGTTGATATCAATAGTAATCTCTTAGCTAAAGATTAGGCAAAGAACCGACTTGCTGATTTTTACCCATATGATCATAAAAGAAATTTCTTACCCTGGTTTCTTCAAATATTGAAATTGTTTTGCTACAAACAAGAAAAACAATATTGATTGTACCAAAATTGCCTCTTATATTTTGATTAGTATGAAAATTTATATGAGTGTCCCTACAGGAATCATATTCCCCCTACTTATACTTATCAGAATCCACAAGTATATGCCATAGTGGAGTTTTTCTAAAAATCCTTGCAACTATGTTTACTTAATCACAAACAAGTACTTGTCATACAATTCATCATAATCTTTGAACAATGCATTGCAATATGTTTATTGGAGACCACATGGATTAACACTCTCTCCAACCTTTTCCTTTTTCCTCCTAAGTGTTTCTATTATGCACTTCAGAATTCCTCACTTTTTTATTGTCATCACAACTGATAAAGTAGAAGCAAATTTCCCTGAAGAATTCTCTTAGTAAAATTTCTCATTTATTTAGAAGATTTCTATTAAGGCCTTAGTTTCATGCCTGTGTTCTAGCTGCAACTAGAGGGTAAAGGGCCACATTTCTTCTACCTGATCATACAGAATGAAAAATTAAAGCAATTTTCTAGCATTAAAACAAATATTTTTTCCAAATAGTCATTTTTCTGAATTTTTAAATCAACATTTTAATATAGATGGGGTATTGTAATTTTTGTCCAAATTCTAAAACTGGTACTCAAACTAACAGTTTATGCTTTTCAATTGAAATTTATCCCATCTCTCAGATCTAAAATTGGAACATTTCCCATGCTTCAATCAAATATGTTTACAGTGGATTTGTTTTGAGTTTTATCCCATCAGCAAACTACATCTCTTAGAAACTAAACAAACAAAAGACTCCCCTAAAACTTTTCAGTTTGTCACCTGGCCCAGGTCTTCTGCAGCACCCTATAGAAGGCACTTTTGGCCTCGGCATTCCTCAGGCTGTAGATGAGGGGGTTCAGCATTGGGTTGAAGAGACCATAAAACATTGAAAGGATTTTCTGTTGCTCCTGTCGCTGATCACTCTTTGGGACTAAATAGACCATCATGGTTATGCCAAAGTATAACCCAACCATGCAGAGGTGGGAGGAGCAGGTGGAGAAGGCCTTTGTTCGGCCCTCCCCAGACTGGATCTTCAGGATGGCTGTGAGGATGCGCATGTAGGAGACCAGCATCAAGGAAAGGAGTCTGACAATGATAAGCACACAGGCAGCGAAGATAAGTATTTCATTAATGGAGGTGTCAGCACAGGCTAACTTCAGGACAGCTAAAACCTCACAGAGGACACGGTTCACTTCTCGGGGTCCACAGAAGGGCTACCATACAAGAAGGATTGTATGCATGAGGGAAAAGGAAATCCCACATGTCCAGGATATGACAACCAGGACAGCACACAACCTCCAGCTCTTGATAATGGGGTACTGGAAAGGGTGACAGATGGTCACATATGTGTCGTGGGCCATCACCATCAGAATAAAGCATCCAATGTCTGCAAAGTCAAAAAGAAATACATCTGTGTGATACATGTGACAAAGGAAATAGTTTTTTCATGTTTTGCGAGGTTTCCCAGTATTTGGGGGAACATTGTTGGTAGCATAAGATAGGGCAAGGATAGCCAAGTGTTAAAGGAAGAAGTACATGGGGGTGTGCAGTCTGGGGTCTATCCAAATGAGCCCCAAGATCATCCCATTTGCCAGCAGACTGAAGATGAAGAAGAGGGAGAAGATCCCACAGAGCAGTTCCATGTGTGCATTGAGGGTGAATCCCAGCAAGATGAATTCTGTGACCCACGTGTGGTGGTTCCTCTTTGCTTGTGGCAGCGTGTGAAGGACAGAAGTGTAATCCCAGATCAGAACATGGCAATGAATGACAATTGGGTTTACTTACCTCACAATGATTTCAGAATGATCCTTATTTGGTTAGTGTTTTCCTTTCGTGTGTGCTTACCATTTTGTTTTTAGCATTTTAGTGGGACTTTAGTTCAAACTTTCATCAAAATTCCAAGAATTATGTACAGTACTCTCTAATTTTCAATTTCCATGTATATTTCATTGCTCCATTTTCTGGTGTACATGAGTTATACCTATTTTCTGGAGTGTTTGATTTATAGTCCACCACCGATGCCCATTTATCTTGAATTTTCCATCATTCTTTCCTATGAAAAAGTAGAGGTATAATTGAACTATAATGCAATGACTATATTAAGACAATTGAATATGGTCACAATTGGCTTTTTAAATTGCTATTGTTGTCTGCCTTTTAATCAGTGTTACAAGCTAAAATCCCAGATTATTTCATCACTTTAATCTCAAGTAGCTATGCAGGCCTCTTTGCCTGATTGGCCTTTGATCTTTGAACAGCACACATAATGTTTTGTGGGGTGTCCTTCTATTTGGACTCTGTGTTTGGATTCATAGTCTATCTTATAGCAGTGAATAGAGGTGAGAGAGAGAAAAACAAACCATGTCCAACATACTGCCTTCCATTTCTAGACAGATAACATTAATGTGTCCAAAAGTTGATGGCTCTAACTAGGATCACTTGTTCAGAGAGGTGTATATTTATACAAAGTGATACATTATTATGCTTTTACATATTAATTCATAGTTATAATATTATATTGACTATACGATTAACAATTTAATGGACATTATCATGTTGTTATTTTTTCTTAATCTAATTTCTGAGAAATATATTAAGAAGGATCCTTGAAGAGGCAATGGGTTATGCTAACTGCAGAGGCAACAAGTTGCACCAGCGGGAGACTCCATGGGGGAAAGACGAGTCTTAATATTCCTTGTATCGATTTGCAGTCCTTGAAGCACACGGGGACCATGCTGCTCTGTTCTCTGGCGCGACTGTCAGACAGGATGGACTCAATGGCAGAGAGTTTTCAACATTCTGAAGCTATTATACAAATACCTTGTTTCTCATGAAAATTTTCATTATCAATTTTTGTTCCTATTGATGATCTTCCTTGAGTCAATTATTAGAAAAGATTGATAAAGGGGCTTCTAACTTTAATTATCAATTTCTATTCTTTGACAGCTATACCACAATAATGGATTTTACTCATATATCTATTTACTAATAGATCAATGTGGAGTCACAGCTTTTCCTTTTCTCCAATGAATTAGAATGCACTTTATTAGGATTATATTTTGGTAGCTGACTTCAGTACACTTTTAATATGTTCTCATAACTTAAAAATCATTTTCACACATAGTTTCCCATTTTGGGCTTTTGCATTCTATAACTCAGTCATGGGCACCATAATTTCACTAAGGAAAGATTTACATTTTTAAACCAATATACCCATTTTATTTGACTTCCTTCATTTAAAATGTTTATCGTGGATGTTGTCAAAAGTCTAATATTCACATTTAAAAAGACAGAATTTTGGACAATAGACAAATTGTTACAGGGAACAATAGATGCTTTATATGACTTTTGAAAGCAATTCAGTTTTACTGACTTCCTTTAGGGACTCAAACCTAATGGATCAAAATAAGAATACTGCAAACTATCTTGGCTATTGTTGTTATTGGCACAATGTTTTATTAGCACATTATGTTTAGACAAAAGTATTCTGAAAAAATCAGATAAATATTGTCCTAATTACATCTTTAAAAATATTTTCTTATTATTAAAATATTCATAGATTCTTAGATATTTCTCACCTAAGAATTCAATCCCTTTGCCAAAGTTTCTTTATAAAAAGTATAAATTTTATCTAAGAGACTAAGGAAATAGAAACCCCAAATATAACAGTAATCATGTTAATAACTTGTATATGCAATTACCTGTGTAGTCTTGTAATGGCCATATATGTCATAGATATTATTTTCCAGTTTTGGATGAGTTATTTATTTTTTCATCGAGAATCATAGGATGTACATTTTTCAATGACAAAATATTTCTCTGTATCATACTTTAAATAGATGCATGCTACTCCACTCCATGTAAATGAGCATCAATTTACACCATTATTAGTCTTTATCACAATAAAGCATTCCTGCACTCTGAGAATCGGAGGTTATAACACATGGTCTGTTTGCACGTCTGTAGCGCACAGTTGTATTGGGAGCATCAGGGAGTCACTGGGAGGTGGAATCTGGTTGTTGTTGTTTTCATGTGTTTTCTTTCTCAACTATGTTTGCATACCTGACTTAATAAGCTTTCTCTTCTCCATTAGCACCCTTTCAAGTTGGGTGTCACAAAACAGAATATCAATCAAGATGGAGTAAAACTCTTCTGCTGCTATAATACTGAAGGAGCCATACATACTAGGATCTCTAAGCAAAGCCCTCCACTTCCAACAGGGTCTCTGTCAAAGCAACTGTTCGTGACACAAAACACCTCAATGGTCAGTGTGGTCATTCTCCACATAGGCAGTGCTGAAATGGAGCTATCAAGTGTTCCCTTATTGTTCGCATTAAAACAGCAAAAGTAGCCGTCATTCAATTCTATTTGTAACTGACCAAGTCTTTGTAGAAAGAGAGTGATTTCAGAATCTAATTACAATCCAGGCTGGATGACAGCCTGCAAAATCGGGGCACACTTACCTCTGACATGGCCAGCACAACTGCTATTGAAACTTTGATTTCAGTTGAAAGAAGTTATCCTGGACTTGTCTGAAAAATACCGCGTATGTTGATTTAGCCTAGGTAATATGTATAAATTACAATTTCACTGTCATTGATTTGATTATAAGTCATAGTGCCCCAACAGGACAGAGAAGAACTTCTCCTATGAGTTTCCAAGACTGCATCTATTTACAAGAGTAGAAAATCTCATCTTTCTCCTCCAGAAAGATTAGTGGTTTTGAACTACAGACCTTGCAATTAGCAGCCCAATGTGTAACCCATTATACAATTGGGTCCCTCAGGTAAGATATAAGGTCCTTTTAATTTGGGATTTATAACAAAAACTTAATTGCTGTCATTGCCTGAATATGATGCCAGTCAGACTTTCAGGTCTGTCTTAATTTGTAGAGTTGTGCTGACTTAAACTACCTGCAACCAACACCTTGGGGAGTGGTAGTGGGACAGATGCTGGGGGATCACAGGACAGAGCTCTGGGCCTACAGGTAAGTCTGCAGGTAGAGGTGTATGTGTCTATTCTGTCTGTCTGATTCTCACTCTCTGAGTCAGAATGCAATATCTCTCAGGATGTCACTGCCCCCAGAGAGCACAGAGCCCTCTGCTGTCACACTGCGTTGATTCTGTAGCCTGTACTCAGTGCAGTGAGTGCCTGCCCCAAAGAAGTTAGGAGGCATTATCACTGTCTTTCTCAAAAGTCTACTTTGGGCTACCCCTTCCCCACATAGGAGACCTGCCTATATAAGATGCTCTTGATGTCATTGCAGGAATAAATCCCAAATTAAGAAGTATATCTTCCCCTTGGTGATGATATTGCAACAGAGCTCTAATAAATCCTCCCACAGTATTACAGATTTCTTGATGATGAGCTGTGTCTCTACTGAGAGCACTTAATCCTGAAGAATCATGAGACTTTCAGTCAATTTCCCTTCTCCCTAAGGTAAAAAGGAATCTCTGAAACTTCTCTCTGGAGTAGAACTAGGATGGTGCCCTGCTGTTATTGGGGGAAAGTTCAAGACAATGAGGAGATAAATACAGACATCACATTCTATCCACTATCTTTCAAAAGAAGACTTTGTTAAAACCTGAAGTAGCACATTAATACGTGAATAGCACATCTAAATATGGCACACATTGAAAGAAATATTACTTATAAATTTATATAGTGTAGTGTGTCTTGTACTACATGGTGCCATGTATATAAAATGTAGAATGTGGAAATGCATAGAGACAACAGTTGATCAGTGCTTACAAGGGACTAAGCTGAAGGAAATGTGAATTATTGTCCAAGAGGTACTGAGTTTCTATTTGCATTCATTTAAATATTTTGAACACGAATATTGGCGATGGTTGGAGTGCATTGTAAATATCATTATGCCACTTATTTCCATGCTTAAATTTGGTTAAAATGTCAAATGGTAAATATATCCAACATAGTAAAGCCTTTAAATATCCATACCCTAAAAGTCATTACATTTTTATAAATCCATGCTTTCCTAAAATTCCAAGGACAACCATTAAAACAGATAGGCTCCAAAGACTTTCCATTAGTTGATTTTAGAAGGAGATCTTCTTTGCCTTAGTCTAAACACAAAGGTCTCTAAGAGAGTTTGAAAAGATAGTATCTGGTTAGATTCACCTTCCCAAAGCCCCTGCTGCCAGACCAGAAAATTGGGAGGTAAGGTGAAGAAGACTGGGAGGCAGAGTGCTGAAATTAAAATCAGAGTACTAGGATCTGTCCTGAACCCCACTATTTAAAATTTCCACTCACAACGCGAACCAAGAACTCTATAAATTGTTCTAGGTTTGGTGTGATCGGATTTTGGGTTCCAGCTGAGCACCCTAGTTTGGCAGCAAGTAGTAAGTAGCATTATTCCCAGGGTGATGTCCTAATGGAAACATAATCACAGTCATGAGGGAAACCTCTGTCACTGGACTCCACATTAGAGCTCTGCAATGTTACCTGCCTTGAACTCAGATTCTGGAGTTTGGTGTTGGTGGGTAGCCATTGATTTGGAGCAATGAAAAAACAAATAAGGAAATTTACCTGGATCAGATCATGGGGTGGCAGAAAATAAGCAGATAGTCATAGTCTGGGCAAGGGGTGGGGGTGGGGGCGGCGCAGTGAATTCAGTTCCAATTGGCCCAGAAAAAAACAACCTCTTTGATAAGTTGCATCTCCTCCTATGGAACTCAGCATAACAGCCCCCAAATCAGGGCACTCCATGAGCCCTATATAACATAAGAGAGAAAGATATTTTCTCCATAAAAACTGCAAATTCCAAAGGTTCATGGGGGCAGGGGAGTGGGGTGGGAGAGGAAATATGGGGAGCTGGTACCGGAGGCTTAGGTAGAAGGAGAATATTTTGAGAATGATGATGACATACAATTGACATGTATATATTGATCATGATAAAAGTTGTATGAGCACCCAATAAAATGATTTAGAAAAAAAAAAGCTAGTGAGGGCTCAAGTAAAAATGTTTTGGAATTGATGGCAATATATATAAAATATGCTTGACACAATTATTGTATAAAATGCTTTAAGAGATGGAAGAGCCCCCAATAAAATGACATAAAAATAAAATGAGTAAATAGAGCATAATAAAAGTAATTTTAAAACAATTTTAAAAATGCTGCAAATCTCAGGCTCATTGTTTAATTCCATGGCAATTGGTAGAAGAATCCTTTTAACATAAGTCAGCAAGAGGGAGCCCAGGCTAAGGAAGGCCAGAAGTTAGCTACAGAGCCCAGAGGTTATCAACATAGCAAAAACCTCTGGCTGCAAGCTTCAGTTTCAGGATAGCTTAATTAAGTTCCAGCTGACTGAAGTGGGTAAGGGGAGACAAATCTCTGACTATTAGGGCATCAGCACTTCTGGAGCAAGTTAGGACAACAAGCCCATCTTCACTCTCAGCTGGGGAGGTCCTGCCTGACCTGGGGCCCTATATGGGACTGAGAGAAACCCCACCTCGCTGATGCAATGCTACAAACAGCACAAGGCAGCTATTTCAGTGAACACCAGTGCTCAACGCCACTGTGTGAGCAACTCTTTTGCCTCTGCTGTGATCTTGTCTTCAATCATAATTCTTCCCAGTATCTGTAGGACCCTACATCAAGCATCGCATCACCCTGCATCCTTGAAGCAGGTTTAGAACTCCTCCAGTCCCATGGTCAGATGATCAAGCCTTAGTAATCTCCTTATGTACTGCTCTTCTCCTTTCTTCTCTTTCCCTTCTATCTTTCTCAGTAGAGTTGGTTTCATTGGCCCTGTGTTGTTTTTCTCTTTTGGGTTCATTTTTCTTCTTTCTTCTTCTCTCCCTATCTTTTCTTTGCTACACCACTGTTGGCTTCCAGGCCAACTACTCTCTGCCTAGGGAAACTTAACCCAGATAGGAGGAAGAATCCCAGCCTGCCCTCTGTGGGAGTGCTGTGATAACACAAGACAGTTGTGGTAACCCTCTACATTGCTCCATGCTGCTGACAAAACCTCAGTCAGTACCCTAAGCTTATCTTGCAATCTAGGGCAATTCTGCTCAGCACTGGTAGAATCCTGCATGAAAAGGGCACACCAACCTGCCAAGTTGGGACAAGGTTTAAACTATTCTGGACTTACATTAAGGTAGTCAGGCATGAGGTATCTCTTTAGTTTTTTTATTCTCTCTTTCCCATAACAGTCAATCTTAGCCAGAACAGTTGTATTTTCCCCCTTCTTTCTCTTTTCTTCTCTTTCTTTCTTACTTCTTCTCTCTCTGTTTTTTCTCTTCTTCTTTCTTCCTTTCTGTTTCACTCCTCTCCCTCTTGTTCATTCCATATGCCATTGCTGGCTTTCAGCCTCCTTACCACTGCCTAGGGCAACTCCACCCACCCGTAGGGGAGAGCTGCAGGCTGCCCCTGTGACAGTACTGAACAGAGCATGAGGCAGTGCTACACATAGCATGGCAAAGGACTCAAATATCTCTATTTTTCTTCTCTTTTTCTTTCTTTTCTTCTTATATTTCCCCTTCTGCTATCTCTTCTCTCTTTCCCACCACACTTTCAGCAGATTCAGTTTTTCTATTTTGTTGTTTTCTTTTTTGACTGTCTTTTGATTTTGTCTTTGTTTCTATGTGTGTGTTTCTATTTTGGGTCTAGTTTCTGTTTTCTCCTTCCTCTCCTTTGCTTGTCTAATTCCTCTCTTTCCTTATATAAACTACGACTGGTCTCCAAGCCACTTCTCTCCTAGGGCAACCCTAGGAGAGGCCCAGTTTGAAGGAATTCCACTCACATTTGTTGTCTGTACATGCATCTGAAGATTGTATGCCTGTCTTCCAGCATATACCAACCAGCTGAGGAATCTCCTCTTTAATGGCTAGAAGGACTCCAGTCCACACCCCAAGGCTCTACAAGTGGCTGGGTTAACTCAGGCTTACTGTCAGTGGTTCACAACACTGCTGCATGAACATCCTCCCAACTTCCATGGCAATCTCTCCAACTGGGGTAATTCTGCCTGCAATCTATTGTGTTCTACATCCAGGAGGATGCACTTACATGACCTCTGTGGCACACCAGTTGCAGAAGGAAACATGACACACCGCTCAAGGTTCTCCAAGCACTGTGAGACACACCATTGCGACTTACTGAGAGATAAACCAGTAAAACGCCACCATCATGGATCCACAACAATCGACCAATGTCACAGAGTCACAAATCCAAACAATGGAATATTGGTCAGCTAAGGTAACAATGAAAGCACAGGAAGATATGATGGTAGCCTGACCACCTTCTTATGCCTCTCCCAGTGCAGCTACCTACTAGTAGTCTGTACAAATACTCATACAAGTCCCCCAAGAGAGAGCCAAGTGCTCTTCAACTCTGGAAGATGGCATTGGGCTTGTCTAAAACAACATGTAAATAGCAACTAGCCTGATATGCAGTAACAAAGACAGGAGAAAAAGAAGATGATGGAGGAGTTCTGAACCTAACGGTGTACATAGAAGGACCACTGAAAGAAATGTTCAGAATGCTGCTTAGTGTCATAAAGAATATGAAGGAAGCAATAAAAAGGATGAAATTATGGAGGAGAAAAGACAGTGCATTAAAGGGAAATACAAGACTTACAGAATAAAATAACAAAATCCAGTGGCAAATTAACAGACTGTGCCAACAAACTTCAAGAGTCAGAGAATCACACAAGTGGCCTATAGAGAGACTAACCAAGCAGACCTCAACAAATAGGAAAAGCAGTAGAATAAGACAATCGGGGAAACTGAAGAAAACCAGAGAGCCATGTCTGAGGTTATGAAGAGGAGCAATATTAGAATAATTGGAGTACCAGAACAAAACACAACTTAGATAATAGTGAAATTTTTAGTGAAAATAGGGAATTTTTCCCCGGCTTAATAAATGAAAATCTGGTAACCATTCAGAAGTCTGAAAGAACACCAACCAGACTGAATCCCAGGAAGCCACCAAGACACAAAATTGTTAAATTATCCAACTATGAGAAAAAGGAAAATACTAACAAAATCTAGGGAAAAACAAATAGTCACTTATAAATGTACTCAAATAAGAATATGTCCAGACCTATCAGTGGACTTGATGAGAAATAGGAGGGAATGAAGTAACATATTCCAAAAACGAAGGAAAATAACACAAACTCAAGAGTACTATACCTGGCCAAATATTCTCTTAAGATAGGTGGAGAAGTAAGGTCTTCCCAGACAAGGAAAAACTCAGAGAATACAAGAAAGAAATCTAGATCTACAAAAGATCCTTCCTGATCCTCTAAGGACAGAAGATCAACACTCACCAAAAGTAAGTAAGAGACCATCATATAGAACAACTCCACTCATAGGGTGACAAAGAGAAAACAGTGCATAAATTGGCATTAGCTGGAAAGAACGTAAGAATGAAACACACACACACACAACATATACTGATAAGATTGGTAGGGAGAAAAGCACCCAACATAAAAGGTACAGGATGACATCAGAGTCCACAGATGGATGCAATAACACTGAATATTAATGAACTCAGGCATTAAAAGGCAGAGGTTCCCAGAGTACACAATCCATCAATCTGCTGCTTACAGGAGACTCATCTCAAGTTTTCAGACAAAAATAGGTTGACAAAAACTGGAGAAAAATATTCCAAGCAAATGGCAGTGCAAAAAAGCGGGGTTCGCAACCTTTATCTCTGACAAAATTGATCTAAATCTACAAGCCATAGCAAGAAACAAGGAGGGGCACTATATAATACTCAAGGGAATAGTGAACCAGGAAACAGTGAGCATAATAAATATGTCCACAATCAAGAAGAGATTTATGGAATTCATAAATCAAACACTCAAAAAATGAAGAAAAGAAATCACAGCCTTTACCATTGTAGTTCATGACTTTACACCACTTGCTGAGAAAAACATATTACAGTGAAAGAAACTCTACAAGGTGGCTAGAGATCTACACAGCACAATTGGACAACTTGACCTGATAGGTATTTTCAGAGCTTTTACCAAAATGCAAAAAAAAAAATTACTTTCTGTTCAGGCCCACATGGTACATACTCAAAGCTAGACCTCATGCTGGGAGACAAGTCTAACTTGAGTAAATTCAAGTACATAGAAATTATACAGGTGTCTCACTCTCATCACTGTGCCATAAGGCTGGAAATCAACAGAAGGACAATGAAGAAAACAGGGGCAAAAAATTGGAGGATGAGTAATTCTATATTGTAAAAAGAGTGGGTATTGCCCCAGAGTAGAGACAAAATCAGGAAGTTTCTCTGAAACCAATGAGAACAAAAATGTGATGTACTGAAACCTTTGGGATACAGCAAAGGCATTTATCAAAGGAATGCTGATAGCAATATATGCACACATGAAAAATGAAAAGAGATTTGTGGTTGCTATGTGGGCACATAACTTGCATCAATTAAAGCAGAGACAACAGAACAATCTTACTAATAGCAAAAAGAATGAAATAATAAAATCAAAGCTGATCTCCAGAGGTGGGAAAACAAGAAAACTGCAGAAATAAATAATGCAGCCACAAGTGGGTTCTTTGAAAGGATTTACAGAATTGACAGACAATTAGCAAACCTAACCAAAGAAAGGAAGGAACAAATTTCATTAGCAAAGATGAAGAATTAATCAGAGGTCTTTACAATGGACTCTAATGAAATCAAAAGAGTAATTACACTGCGTTATGAAGTCCCATACTCTGAGTTCAACAACTTGTTAGACATGGACAAATAATTGGAAAAACAATCCCTCCCTAAATATCCCAGGTGGAGTCAAGAACCTCAACAGGCACATAGCAATGAAAGAAATAGACAAGGTTATCAGTGGCTTATCAACAAAAAAATCCCCCAATTCAGATGGATTCACAGGTGAATTCTACCAAGCTTTCAGGGAAGAATTGACACCAGTCCTACACAAACTCTTCCAAAATATAGACAAAGTCAGAAAACTCCCAAACTCTTCCTAAGGAACTTATATAACTCTGATACCTAAAGTGGGGTAAGGATCTCACAATAATTGAGAACCACAGACTAATATCCCTGATGAGCACCATTGCAAAAATTCTTAATAAAGTATACTAACCAATAAAATGCAAAAGCCTATAAAAAATGATTTACCATGACCAAGTAGGATTTGTACCATGAATGCAGGTATGGTTCAACATATGAGAGACCTTTACTATTATTCACCACATTGACAGGAAAAAAAGTGATAAGAACCACATAATAATAGTTGTGGAAAAAGCCTTTAATCATATCCAACACCCATTCCTGCTTGAGACTCTCCAAAAGGTAGGAATGGAAGGGAAATTTCTTAAATACTAGACAAGCTGTATATGAAAAACAAATAGCCAACATGGTCATCAATGGAGAAAAGACAAATCAATTCCACCGGAAAAGGATGCCTCTTTTCCCACTCCTATTCAGCATCATTAGCTAAAGGTCTTAGCTGACAATGTAAGAAAAAGAAAAGACCCAAAGGTATTCATCTGGAAAAGGAAGAGACAAACCAATCATTACTCACAGATATGATTTTATACATGGAAAATCCTGGAAACTCCACAAATGGTGTGTTTGAAGTCATAGAGGAATATGGCAGAGTGGCAGGATACAAGCAACAAACAGAAGTCTATCAGAAGTGCTGTACAAATGAGACATGATCATAGAAGAGACAATTATAGAGATAGTACTCTTTATAGTAGTCAAGCATAAACTGAAACATCTAGGACTATACCTGTCTAAAAAAAACCCAAAAGATTCGTACAAGGAAAACTATTGAACACTCTAACAAGAAACCAATTATAACTTCAACAAATGGAAGAATATCCCATGATCATGAATTGAAAAAATCAATATAGTAAAAATGTCAGTCTGTCAAGGGACTATTTAAGTTTAATGCTGTCCCAATACAAATGCCATCATCTTTCCTCAAAGAACTGGAAAAACTGATGACCAACTTCATATGGAGAAGGAATACACTCAGAATTAACAGAGAACTCCCAAAGAAGGAGGACCAAGTGGGAGGACTTGTGCTGCCTGACTTTAGCACACAATGTAGGACCACAGCTATCAAAGCAGTGTGGTGCTTGTATAATGGTAGATATTCAGACCAATGGAAAAGAGCTGAAGACCCAGGAATAAGAACATAAACACACAGGCAACTGATTTTTGATAAGGGCCCCAAAAATATCAAATGGGAAGTGGATCGCCTCTTGAATAAGTGGTGCTGGAAAAATATTGATATCTACCTGCCGAAAAATGAAACAAAACCCTTACCTCACTCCATGCACATGAATAAAGTTAAGGTGAATCACAGACCTTGGGGTAAAACCCCAGACTATTAGGGCCATTAATGAGGGAATTGGGACAAACCTGAGAACCTTGGTACAGGTAATATATAGGGTCTCAGAAATAGGGAAGTATACAAATACAGAAGAATCACAAATCTACTAGTGGGATATACTGAAGATAAAAAAAACCTTTGTACAACCTAAGAATTCACCAAGAGAGTAATAAGTGAGCCCACATACTGGGAGCACATCTTTAGCAATGACACATCAGACAAAGGACTTAGTCCTAGAATCCATAGTACTTTGCAAGTTTACAACAAGAAAAAACTAACTGCCCACTGAGGAAGCGGGCAAAGGACCTAATCTTACGATCAATACTTTAAGGAAATCATTTTATCGGGGACTCGTAAAACTCCTGTCACAATCCATATATACACACATTGTGTCAAGCACATTTGTATAATTGTTGCCTTCATCATTCTCAAAACATTTGCTTTCCACTTGAGCCCTTAGTATCAAGTCTTCATTTTCCCCCTCTCTCCCCTCTCCCTCTCCCTCATAAACACTTCATAAGTTACAAATTATTATTATTTTATCATATCTTACACTGCCAAAGTCTCCCTTCATCCACTTTTCTATTGTCTGTTCACCAGGAAGAAAGTTATATACAGATCCTTATAATAAGTTCCCCTTTCTACCCCACATTTTCTCCACCCTCCCGGTATTGACATGCTTACCAGTAGTCCTGAAGGGAACATCTGTCCTGTATTCCTGTGTTTCCAGTTCCTGTATTCCCTGTGTTTCCTGTGTTACCAGTGTACATCCTCTGATCTATCCAGTTTCCTAAGGAAGAAGTGGGATCATGATGGGGGTGAGGGGGGAGCATTAAGCAACTAGAAGAAACTTGTATGTTTCATTATTTGCTACAGTGCACCCTGACTGGCTCATCTCTTCCCCATTAACCTCTGTAAGAGGATGTACAGTTGCCTACAGATGGGCTTTGGGACCCCACCTGCACTCCCCCTCATTTACACATCATATAATTTTTTGTTCTTTGATGCATGGTACCAGATCCCTTCGACCCCTCTTGATCACCCAGGCTGGTGTGCTTCTTCCATATGAACTTTTGTTTCTGAGTTGCTATATCTTTTGATAGCTAGGCACCATCAGCTTTCTTCACCACACTTGCTATGCATCCAATTGTCTTGAATGATTGTGTCAGGAAGGTGAGTACCATAGAATGCTAATGTAATCGAACAAAGTGATCTTGCATTGAGGGAGTACTTGGAGACCCAATGTCCATATGTTATCTTAATGCTAAACCAGTAAATACATGCACATAGATCTATTTCCCCATCATCATATATAAATATATTTACATATGTACATGCCTATATGTAGACCTCTCATGTAGGCTTGAGCATATTTTTATATGGGAACCTTTATAGTGAACCTTTACTTGTTACTAGCTGCTCTCAAGATTTAATTTCCTCAAAGTTGGATAGTTAAACTATTATGTGCCTTGGTGACTTCTTCTTGGGGATCAGTATAGCTGGTGTTCTTTCAGCCTAGTAAGTGGTTGCCTGGTTTTCATGCATTAAGCTGGAGAAGTTTTCCTCCAAGAAGTCTCTCACTATTATTGTAGATGACTTCTTTGTTATGTCTTCCTCTGGTGATCTAATTATTCTGATGTTGTTCCTCTCCAAAGCAACAGAAAACTCCTAGGTTTTCTTCAGCTTCACTGATGATTTTATTAGATTTTTGTTTGTGTTTGTTAAAGTCTGCTACACTGTCCTCTATGTCACTGATGTGGTTTTCTGCCTCCTCCTGTTACTCGGTGGAGGCTGAGTCTGCTATTGGTTTATTTTATCTCACCCCTAAGCTCTTGTAGTTCCCTTTAGTGTATAGACACTATCTCCTCTATAATTTCCTTGTTTTTATTTATTGTTTACTTCATATCCTGTATTATTCCAAAAAGTATTCTGAACATTTGTTTCTGTGGCAAAGCAATGTCAGCTTCTTCTATGCTCATTGTTAGATTCAGGGCATCTTCTACCATTGTCTTTTGTTTCTACTATTTTTTCGTTGAGGTCATTAGTGCTGATTGTTTGCATTGTGTTGTTTTCGAGAGCCACGTGTCATTTTCCAGGGATTTGAAGCGCACTGGCTCTTTCTAGGCAACTCATAGGAATGGTTCTTCTAACTCCCTACAGCTAATTTCACTATAAAATTGGCCTAACACTTTATAGTCCTGTGGTTTCATGCTTCTCCTATTCAACCAGTATTCTGTTATTTGGAGGGCAAGTTGGATGGTCCTCTCAAGGGACGGTGGTTGGGTTTTTGAGGGTAGTGCTATACTGGGTGATCTCATAAGAAGCATCGTGGTGTGATCACGGTGACTTGGGGTATCACAAAAGGTGTGTGGAGGTGCCCACTGCAAAGTAAGTGAAGCAGAAGATTGGTGCATTAGCTGACCACTTTGGTGTACAGCACCTGAAATGGTGGATGAAATTGCTCTGCTCAGTGGATCCCTTTAGAGGTTGGGAAGACATTCCTGCAGCAGTGTTGAATGATGGCCAGTGTTGGTTGACCTGCCTTGGGTTATATGCGGCACTGCAGCGGGCGAGAGAAAATTCCCTCTGGCATGTGGGACCACAGAGAATGGATAGGAGCTGTCCCAGATATGCAGGCAGAATTTCCCCCTAATAAGGTGGGCGAGATTAATCTGCCAAGTGTCAATCACTACAGAGTGTAGGCAGGCAGAATTTTTCCAGGAGAAGTTGAATAGGATATCCCTTTTTAATATATCTCTCATTTTCAAAAGTTTTCTTATTTTGAGAGCTGTACAGCACTTGGTATTTTAGATGTTTTTATTGTACAATTTACTGACATAGTTATCTACCGTCACTACTGTTTATTCCAATATTTTTGAGTTATTGCAAACAAACACTCAATAATGGCCCCTTTAGTAAAAGCCCTCATTTCCTTCTTCCTCCATGCTCTTTTGACGCATTATAAACTGTTGCTTTATGCATTTGTCTATTCTACATTTCAAATAAAGAGCACCATGTAACACAATGGCCAACTTACTCTTTACCACCAAGACAATACTAATTCATAGAGACTTCCTGTGTGTTTCCAGGACTAGAACTGATTCTTTCTTTCACAGATATGCTGGTGGTTTTGAACATGGAACCACGAAGAATACAATCCAATTCATAGTCACTATACCACCAGAAGTCCACATAATAAGAGGGAGGCCAAAAGTTCCCAGAAAAATGGAATCAAAATTTAAAACTCATTTATACTTGACTTAATTTACTCAGAACATATCAGAATTAGTTTCTCTTTATTGATGAATAATATTTCATTGTGTTCACTTGCCACTCTATGTTTATCCCTTCATCTACTGATGACCTCACTAACATTTTAACAAAGTATATATTGAGAAACTCAGGTGAATAGAATGTGATATAATTATTGCCTAGTCTATAACTAGAATTATCCTCCAAGGACAATGAGGCATAATCTTTGCTTTCCTCCAGAGAGGAGTTTCAGAGATTCCTTTTTCCCTTAATGGGAAGGCAGAATGATTCATTGTCTAACCCTTTGGGAAAATATGTTCACTGAAGAGACTTAGCTGGTTCTAACGTGAACCCTGGAACCCTAGAAGGTTATTTAGAGTTTCGTTTTCTATTGCAATACCATCACTAATGGGAGAAAATACTTCTTAATTTAGGACTATCCCCCCCAAGACATCAAAAGCATTTTATGGGGGCAGGTCATGTGTATATGTGTATTATAGTACAAAGAAGAAACTTGACAGAAAGCGGATGTTCTCATCTCCTACTGGTTATGTGGAAGGCATTCTATTGCACTGAATGTCCAGTTCAGGATACAGAATCAGGACAGTGTGGGAAGAGAGAGCATCATGCATTGTGGTAACAGTGGCATTCTGAGTGATATTTCATCCTGACTCAGACTGTGCCCCGGAGACAGTAGACATGGAGAGCTCCATTCACAATACCAAGATCTCTCTTCTCTGACTCCCTCAGCCTCTCTCCCCCAATGTGTTGCTGCTGGTGGGTGAAGTCTGCACAACTCTACGAATTGAGACAAACTTCTCCATATCCAGGCATTATGTTCATATAAGTTTCCCAAAGAACAGCAGCACTGTAGGCATGACCTAACTAAGTAAGCATACGATGTCCATAGCAACCTCTGTTAACAAAAACCAAAATGTTTCGAGTAGTTGAAGCAAAATCTTTTCCTGAAGAAACGGTGTAAGAGGTAAGGTTTCTGCCAAGTTCTTTCTCATTGACACTTTCCAGGGATAACAGTTAGTCTGTCTACTTATTAGCCAATGAAAATTTTATATTTAGTCAAAAATTTGTTCTGTCACAATACAGGATAATAGCAAATGCCATTCTTTTCATGAGAGTTGGATAAATATGAGAAAGTTTTAATAGCTCATGTACAGGATTCATGGGTGAAGACTTGTGTATGTAGACAATGCAAAGTTTGTTTCCTGAGCTGTTAATGTTTTATTGATCACTGTAAAAGGAGCACACATAATCCATGAGAACAATAGATTGCATTTTATTCAAAGAAAAAGAAAAGGCATGAATCCATATTCACAGATCGATGGATGGTGGATGGATGATGAGCAGCTGGGTGCCTCTGCATAAAGATATGGAAAGATTGGATGGCTATACAGAGAACTTTTTGTTAGATGTTGGTGACTGGAAACAAATTCATTGTTATTCCATCTATCATGGAACCAGTGGACAGTACTCTGGTGTGGCTAACAGAGTTTTATTGTCTGATTTTTAAAGTATATATCCAGATATTTATCCCTCATGTGACTTAATGTGAATGTTCTTAAATTTATCCAACATGATGATATTGAAACACAAGTTACCAGACTGTGGCACACGGACAGGCATGTCGACACTGTGCATTGTTTGGGAGATAATCCTGGTGCGTCATATGGAGAGGATTCCACCATTGAACCCTCAATGCTATAGATGGATAGAGAATAGCCATGGTCCACTCTAGCAAGATGGCCAAAAAAAACATACTGGTATCATGAAGTCCAAACACCCCAATTCCAACAGTTGGGAAGAAAAATTCAATCCAGCAAGAAAACCCATGAAGTGTATCCTCATCACCGCACATGCATCCTGTAACAGAGGGTTATTATAGCAGTTTTAATACATTTCTCCTGAAATACTACTAAAGGGAAAAAAAAGCTTATTCTGAAGATATTTTAACCAAATGACCCAAATTGACACCATCAATATTCAGGCAAAGAGAGCTGCTCTCCCCATTGATGGTGCTGTTATTAGATGCTGTGAAGGTGTTCTGTGGAGCAGAATGAGGCACTTCCAGCCCTAGGCCATACTCCCCAGTGCTGCTATTGGCCATCACACTTACAGCCACTGGGTGAATGCATCCTGAGGGTCTTCCTCTTTTCTTGCTGACTCTGTACTTTCCCAAGCGTGGTGTCCTTTCCCAGAGACTGGTTTCTCCTGATAACCTCTGCAAAGTGTGCGAGACGAAGGCTCACCATCCTCACTTCCAGTCTCAGAACACTCCCTGCTGAGGAGCCTAAGCTGTCTCAGAGAGATCTGATGGGATGGGGTAGAACTGCCCCAGCTGGGTTTCTGAGACTGTGACTCTTTTTTTAATTTTGTTTTGTTTTGTTTTGTTTGCATCACTGGACTGTAACTCTTCAAGGGGGCAAGAAGCTACCTTTCTTTCTCTCAAGGAGAAGCTAATGGCTTCAAACTGCTGATCTTTCAGATCACAGTCCAGCCAGTATCCACAATTTTCTATACATATTCCTCCATTCCAACAGCTGGTGTTAAAAGTAGATGTTATTCTCCTTATTTGAGAAATCTCCAGTTGGATCAAAATAGGGAGAACCATTTTAAAATGGAAACTGAGGAACATTCTCCAATGTATCTCATTCATATTCTTTGAAAGTTTTATACTGTAAAAGAAAAGTGTTGTGTATTTCAAATGAACACAGATTAAATAAAATGCATGTGCTTGAACTGCATGTTGCACTCAAAGGACAGACAATCCTAGAGATTAGGAAAAAAAACCATGATGATTATAGGCTTCTTGATTTGCGCAATTGCTGTGTGATAGTTAGGTTATTCTCTTCGTGCTTGTTCCAGGAAATAAATAGATAAACAAGGAAGCAAAAAGTGGTAACAACATCAGGAAATAACTCTCAAGAGTTCTAGAAAACAATAACATGAGTCCTAGGAAGAGTTTTTTTTAAGTTACATATATAAAAATGAGCAGTTGTCCTATGTATAGTTTTGACTGTTTTCAGAAAATTGACATCCCATAAGAGAAAGCCCAGTGACATTAGCACAGGCATACAATCTTTCCCTTAGCTCAATTTGTGGTAAATAACTTTTATTTTCATTGATTCTTCAACTGGGGTAATTTATTTTTGCTACACCTTTCTCCTTGAAGGTAGTCGCTAAGGAATGAGGGACAACCAAACATGGGTCACAGAATTCATCTTGGTGGGATTCCAACTCAGTGCGGACATGGAAATGCTTCTCTTCTGGATCTTCTTCTTTTTGTACATCTCCAGTCTGCTGGCAAATGGGACAATTCTGGGGCTCATTTGGCTGGACCCCAGACTGCACACCCCCATGTACTTCTTCCTCTCTCACTTGGCCATCATTGACATGTCCTTTGCTTGCAATAATGTCCCCAAGATGCTAGAGAACCTAGTGAAGCAGGAAAAAACTATCTCCTTTGTTCCATGCATTTTCCAGATGTTTCTGTATTTGACATGTGGTGCTGCAGAGTGTTTGATGCTGGCGGCTATGTCGTATGACAGGTATGTGGCCATCTGCCACCCCCTCCAGTACACCATCATCATGAACTGGAGAGTGTGTGCTTTCCTGGCCATTGCCTCCTGGACTGTTGGGTTCTTGATGACCTTACTACAGGTGGTTCTTCTTCTCAAGCTTCCCTTCTGTGGTCCCCAAGAAGTGAATCACATCTTCTGTGAAATCCTCTCTGTTGTAAAACTGGCCTGTGCTGACACTTGGATCAATGAAGTAGGCATGCTTGCTTCAGGCACATTTGTCATTGTTGTACCCCTCTCCTTGATGCTGGTCTCCTATACACGTATCCTGTGGGCCATTCTGAAGATGCAGTCTGGGGAGGGCCGCAGAAAGGCCTTCTCCACATGCTC